>BSBK01002944.1:2500-237500 GCA_027943335.1 Chamaecyparis obtusa | reverse complement strand
CACAATAATCTGATGTACTTCCACACCAATTATATTGGCTGCAACACCTCCCACTGTTGCACCAAAACCTTCCAACTAGACTGCAAGTTGGATCTCCATTAATCATAACTACCATCAACACTAACAACATATAAAGTCCCATTATCTTTATCTTCTCTGCCATATCTTCTCTCTGCAATAACAAGAAGAATGTCATGATGTACTCTTCTTTCTGCAATAATATTATACTAGTAATGTTAATCTAGTAAAACTATCTGATGTGGTTAATTAAAAATTTAGGAAAAAAAAATCTTGTCTACTAATATCTGCATTCAAATGGGGTGAAATCAGATACCTACACTTGTTGAGGCCTTCTTGAAGAAAATCAACAATGGCAGAGGCACTTCATTGTAAATAGCAATTTTGAATATTATTTGGTTGAGTGGTATGATGTTTGGTTACCTATATATTGCGATGGAGATAAGATGAGTTTCAATTTTTTTTGAATTTATTAATTGATTCAAAATTCTATTATATTAATAAAAATAGTCAAATTGGCGAGAAATATTATATATTTATGTTTTTCTTCATTCTAGAACATATAAATTAATCTTATTTATTGTTTTTACTTTTTATCTTTTTAATGTTAAAATATATTTTATTTTGTTTGAATAATTTTTCATTTTATGAATATCATATATTGAAAAGTATACATTTATTCTAGAAAAGTTGACTTGTCTTTTGTAAATAGATACAAGCTATACTATTCAAGAAAGTAGAGTTGTCTTTTGTAAATGGATACAAGTTATATCTGTACACACTAAATAGTGCACTTCTCTAAGTCATTACTTCTAAGGAAATCTAGGAATGGGAAACCTTGAGAAAGTGACCTAGAGCTCCCTAAGCATGGAGTCACAAGGATGTTTTGAATAGTGCTCTCAGCTAGAGCTATTGAAGAATGCAACCTTGCTAGTAACCACACAATGGGAGATTCAATGGAGACAAGGGCAAGAATGTCAATATCCTCAAGAATCAATGAAAATGAAATGCAATGCAAGCTATGCTAAGAATGAAGATGCAAGCTAAGCTATGGAAATGAAAGTATTACAAACCCTTGCTAATTAAGCTATTTGAGCTAATCTAGAGCATAAAGGAAACTAAGCTAAGAAAGCATAAACATGAAGCTATGATGCAACAATGATCTCCAAAAGCTCCAAAGTCTCCAAGAATTTCTACAGCATAAGATTAGCATAAAAAGTTGGGATCCTAAAATGAGAAAAGAGCTCTCTTTTTAAAGGAATTGAGAAAGAATGGACCATGGAGATTAAGAGGAAAAAGATTTAATCAAGGGTGGAGCTTGAAAGAGGAGAAATCCATGTGCACAAATATCCTCCAATGAGAAAATAAGAGTTGACTTATGTGCCCTATATGAGACAAAAAGTGCTTTTCTTCTTTTTATAAAATAAGAATAATGCTTTATTTGTGCAACTTAGGATAAGAGGAAAGTAGGGGCTTTTTATTTAATAAAAAGGAAGGAAATTCTTTTTAAATAAATAAAAACTTTAGGATAAAATGGTTAGCCCATAGAAAATAATTGAATAAATGATAAAATAGGATTTGATGAAAGAAATTGATATAATTGAAAAATGTTGATTTTTGAAAATATTGATTCAGGGTTTTGATAAATTGTTGAATGGGGGCCCAAAGTCTAGGTGACCATTTTAGGGCGCATACATTTGCCCCTCTTTGACTAATGTGAGATTGATTTGGGATCACATGTGGTCAAAGAATGGAATGGAAATGTGAGATCAATTTGGGATCACAAAACAACCCAAATGTGTGTTCGACAGATGGGAACACATCAGGACAAGCATAAGCATAAGATGACAAAGATAAACTGAAAGATAAGACCAACACCTGTATAGCTAGGTGATAATCAAGTCTCAAATAAGAGATAAAAATCTCAAGAAAAGTTGATTGATAAGCTGAATTAAGAATTAAAGTTGATAGGTACCACCCCCTCGGAATCGAAATCGAAATTAGGTAGAGGAGAAATAGTAAATTGATAAACTTGATCAAATCACTAGAAATCATAATCAAAGGTGAAATATGATAGGATAACCATCAAGCAGTGAAGATAAGCCCCAGTTTGACTAGGTTTGACTGGGAAAGATATAGTATAAAAATGAAGTCAAACCTCAAGGAGATGAAGGTGATTGAAAATGAATGAAAGACTAGAAGTTTGGAAGAGATGGGGGTGAAAGAAAGGAAGATGCCCCAACAAAGATCAAAGGATCAGGCCTCAAATGGTCAACCAACTACACAGAAAAAGGAGAAAATTTTGAAATGTGATTTTGACTATCAAGATTAACTCAGATTTCAATTTCGAGTCTGAAAATAGATCCAAGACGTTTTGAAAATTGGTCAAAAAGTTAAAATACTCTAAAAAGGGGTAAAAAGGTCATTTTCAAAATCATTTGTCTTTTAGTGATTTGAGAATTTTGAGAGCTTAGAGAGAGAAAATGGCCCAACAAGCAGCGATTCTGGTTTACAGGCATCGATTTGAGTGCACCAAGTCGCACAACTGGCCTCCGCAATATGGTGTCCTGGTATGTTTTCAGAAAAACTCATTTTGTAGGTCATTAATGAGCATTTATGTCAATTTAAAACACATTTTTAATGCTTTTAAAAATTTTCAAATTTTCCTCGTACGAAATATCGTATGATACTTAGAAAGTATTGCACCCTTTGAGGATATCTGTCATGCGATACTTTGTGGGTCAAAATAGTATCGCACCGCTATTGAATCTAGTATCGCATGATACCAGATGAAATATCATGCAACACTATGTGAAGTATTGCAAGCAAAGATACTATCGCACTGATATTGAGGAAAGTATCACACGATACTTAATCAAAAAATAGTATCGCATAGTGTAAAAAAATGACATGATTTAATGTTTTTGAGAAAAATGACATGGGTCCAAACAATGTTTTCTTTTAAGTTGTTTTGCACTAATTTTATACATCCATCATGATATGTTCTAACATCTAGTTTGGGTTAATGGCTTGCAGGAGCACTTTCTAGTGCTTCTCATTAGAGCACCGAGAGTGACTGGGTTACGATGTGTTCGAGATCTTGATGATCCCTGTCGAGCAGACTTGAGGGTGATGGGCTTTAGTTACTTGCTACAGATGCCCCACATTCGAGCTGATCATGGATTACTGACAACATTGGCCGAGAGGTGGCATAGTGAGCATAACACCTTTCACTTGCCCACTGGAGAGGCTACTATTAGCCTAGAGGATGTCTATCAGATCCTGCGAGTTTCAAGCCATGGCGATCCAGTGAGTATAATCATGTTTATAGATAGTCATAGATATAAAGTTTCTATATGATAGAAACTGACATGATTGTTTATTGGCACAGGTTTACTACAATCAGGATCTGACTAAGGGATGACAGGTCATCCAAGACCTGTTCCAGGATGTCACCATTATCAACAGACACCTCAGCTGGGATCAACTGATGGAGGAGTATGGTAGGGATTCCCCAGTGCCTTTCATTATTGTTCTATTATTGCACAGGCCCTTATTATTGATAGGAGTCAGAAGGGGTTTCCACTATGATGGGGCAGATTAGTGGCAGATCTGGTTGCACATTCACATCAGTTAGCATGGGGCCTAGCTATATTGGCTGATATGTATCATGAGCTCCATGAGATCATTTACCGAGAGAGCAAGACATGGACATGCGGGGCTATGGTAGTAAGTCACATCCACACTATGTGGTTCTATCAGCTAGCCACATAGTGTGGATGTGACTTACTACCATAGGTTACTGGATGAGCTCACCTCATTTCAATGGAGACCATATAGGGCATGTGAGTAGTGGGGTGATCGGGAGGAGGAGCTGGGTTACATGTTATGCAGTCGGCCACTGGTAGGGTGGCACTCTAACATACTAGAGTATTTTGTGAGCACCCAGGTCTGGAGATAGTTTAGGCAATAGCAGAGAGTGCCCACCGAGACAACCACCTATGCTCAGGTCAGGGACGAGGAGGGACAAGGTTGGCTGTTGATGCTGGACTACCAACAAGTAGTACAAGACATAGGAGCCATCCATAGGGAACCATGGGACTATCTCTTAGATATGGCAGATGCAGGAGCAGATGCAACATACAGGGCAGAGTGACAGAGGTAGCCCTTCCCTAGATTCACTATACCTGATGCATAGCTAGCAGCACAGGGGGATGATGGAGATGATGGAGATGGAGGGGATGGAGGGGGGAGAGGGAGAGCTAGGGAGATAGGATAGAGCTCTCAATCAAGTGGCCAAAAATGGCCATGGGGATAGGGATCCACGGATGAGGGGGATGATGCAGAGAGGCCAGCTCACCGATAGGTGGATGTGGGGTAGGATCAGCCTAAAAGGGGAGAGGATCTCAGGGCGAGGATCCAAGCTCTAGAGATGGAGATGCAGTAGCTATAGATCATTATAGCCATGAGAGAGTAGTAGCTGACTAATCTGAGAGCTGAGCTCAAGCGGCAGGAGAGGGCGGCATAGGCCGATGTAGTAGAGATCCTGCGAGAGGTAGTACGAGTTGCATATTATTATGGACTCTACATACAGGCTATACCTAAGGATCAGAGAGCACCACCCTACTCTACGATATCTAGGAGATCTGATATGGTACCCGACAAAGCAGCAACACCACCTCCACCACCATCACATGATGGGGAGAGTCAGACTTAGGTCTAGGGCTTAGATGTTTAGACATATCATTTGAGACTTGATCCAATTTTTTTGGGGATCTCACATTGTATTTTGTATCATAACATTTATATATATGAGATTTACTAGATGTTTGATATATCTTATGTTTGTCTCACTTGTGATGGATGATTCAGTTATTATTGTCTTGTCATATTGCTCAAAATGTATGTTATATATGCTCATGTATAATCTCTCTCATAGATGTATGTTTAGTTCTCATGTTTCTGAAAATGATCATTTTAGGATAGGTATGATGATAAGATTAACCCCTTATAATGACAAGAACAGGATGTGATGTGATAGACAAGGAGTGAAAGACATGATCGAGAAAAGGAAAGGTGAGTGCAGTTGACCAATAGGTCCATGAAAGATGAAAGGAGAGCTATCTCCATATGCAAGATGCAAAACTAAACTAACATGAACTTCAGAATGCAAGCTACTATGAAAAGTGGTTTACTTGAAAGGTCACTGTTGGTTGTTCCCTTTGATCTTCAAAACTTGTAGATTTATACTTTGGTGGATAACTATAATGAAACTTTGACTCTATCACCACTCCAAAGTCTACAAGGAAGAGGGCCAATTAACAAGGATCAAGGAGATCCTCCTACACTTTGAGCCTCAATGCTTAGGCAGGTGTACCCTTGACTCACTTCTTCAAAAGAGTCTCTAAACAATATATAACTATACACTTTATTATCTGATTGAAAGGTTTATCATTTAATTGTGTGTGTGTGATTGTTGATGATGGACTACTTCCAGAGAATGGATCAGTGCCTTATCCCAGGGTAGAGAGTCACTTAACAACCTATATCACCCTAAAACCTTATCTCAAACATATATAGACTCAAAGTAAGTGCTTTGCCTATTACTCCCCTCACTCACATATCAGGACATCAAATCCTTATCTTGCCATGAACTCACTGAACTTACCTTAAAGACTTTAATCCTAACTTTGTTAGGAACTCAAAGATAACCCCAAAATACTCTTTATTTACCATATGCTAACCCACTTTGTGCAATCAACATATATGAGCTCAAGAGAAAAATAAAAAGACATACACCAATATGAGATTGGAATCCAAAAATATTCTCACTAAGACCTATAGAATCAATACATTACCAAATGACAAAATGCACAAAGGAAACAAACCCTAAATCCAGGATCTCCTTGTTCAAATTTTCACTGTCAACAATTTGGGACCAAAACCAAAAGAATTGGAACCTCTGCAAACTCAAAAATTCTACAACTTATACCCCCCTAGTCATCTTAGAAATTTGCAACAAGCTACAGATGACTAGGGTTAGGGTTTCAACCACCCAACCTGCTAGAAACAATCATGAATTTAATTCAAGGGTGGGAAACACATCCAATCCAGGAAAGAGGAAATCCTGAACTGATCCTTAATTATGAAAGTCTTCTCTGCAAGTAGAAAGGATCACAAAACCAGGCTCAAAAGGACACCCTGCAACATGCCTTGAGCCACAACTGCAACATACATGCTCTGCAAATGAGCACTAGACATCCTGGACCACACTACAAATGGAAAACCAATTGCTTCTCACCAAACAGGGTCATTTCTGCATTGAATTCCATAAAAATGGTACCCTTTGTCACTAGAAACTCTCAGAAATTCAAATTTGAATCTCAACAGTTATTTCTTTTGGTGCCTGCAGAGAAATGATGGCCAAAATTTAAACCTTTACCAACTTTAAAATGCAGTCATCCAATCAATCTCCCTTTGCGGGCTTTATGACTTTCCTTAAAAGTGGTCCCAATCAAACTTAGCGAATTGGCGACAAAGAACCTTCGCCAATTCGCAAAACACTTCGCTCCTTCACAAAATAATTTAGCGACTTCCCAACTACCATTCACCAAATCACCACACAAACTAGTGAATCACCTTTTTTATGCACGAACGTGCGAACACATTGAATTTTGTCAACACCGCCAGATCTTTATCCACTCCGCCAAACCTCAGACCCCACCTGGGCCCGCCTGATGCCACATGTCATCATGCCATTTATGATTCATGCCCAGTCACTAACATTGGACCCACGCTTCGCAAACTCAAGATCAAACGGCGGTCGCATGATCACAAGGGATGAGAATATTCTTTATGATCACATGCCTATCATAGATCAAAAGCCTCTTGAAAACTCAGGCCCACTATTCCCCGATCACGTGACTAAGGCAAAGAAAACCGCCAGCCAGGTCACCATATACTAAGGGCTTAACCACCGGAATCAAGAGACCAAGAGATAACCGCAAGCCACCAGGTCGCTGAATGAGAAACCTAACTGCCAGGCAGCTGAACACTATGAAGAGCTGGGACCCCCGCAGATAGGTGGCAAGCGGTCGCATGATCGCATGTCAGAAAATTTTGACATGTGGCCATGCGACAACCAATCAGTTTGAAACCTTTGAAGACCTAGGCCCACCATCCATTGCACTTGCGCAGTTAGGGAACGCTAGCAAATAGGAAACTGTGATGTTGAAAACACACAAGGTTTTTGACACAGTGAGAGAGCGAAAACACATAGAGTTTTCAATGCCAAAAGACAAGCGCACAAAAGTTGGAAGGCACAAGGTTGAAAACAATGCAGGTTTTCACACAGACCAAAAACATCATGGATTTTTTAAAAACACTGTGGGTTTTCAACACTGTGGAAGATTTTGAAATTATTTCCTGCAGACCTAAAAACTTGAATATCTCCCTGGGTTTTGTGAATTAGCTTATGTGATCTGGGCTAAAGCAAGGTGACACAATGGAGAACATAGGGTAGGACACTTTATAAAAACATTTGCAGGGAAGAGGCCATTTTCACAAGATTTTTGCTATGACAAAAAAATGGCCTAACAGTGGCTCTAGTTGGGGATGCATGGCTCTAACAGGCATAGCAAGGATCTAGAATCATTGGTTAAAGTAGACCATCCCACTGGATAAAATTGCAGACAATAAGGAACAAGCAGGGAAAGACAAGCAACCGAACCAAAAATTGAAAAACTAGGGCAAAATAGGGCAGGGGCAAGCAACCTATATACAGAGATCTACAAAATGTACAACCCTAACTACTGTTCATGGAAAATAGAGTACTTCAAATGAACTACTGCTTCAAGAATTGTCCATGAACTGTCAACTCTTGAATATCACCATTAAAATCCTTGATGATGTAAGAATCTTGGCCCCATTTCTCATGAACCAAATATGGCCCTAACCAGATGGGATCAAATTTACCATGCTTCCCCTTATCCTCTAATCTGGCATTCCAAACTAACACCAAATCACCAGGTTCAAACTTCCTGTCAAAAATCCTTTTATCATATAAATTCTTAACCTGCAACTGCAATTTGGCATTCCTTGCAACTAATTCTCTTCTAGTTTCATCCAACATAATGAGGTCCTCAATTCTCAACTAGATTTCATCATCAATGTCATCATCATTTAACTACACAAACTTGTACATCTCCAATAAGTTATTCTGAGGCATTCTAGCATGAATTCCATATACTAAGTCAAATGGTGCACAACCAATTGCCCTCTTCACAGTTACCCTATCAGCCCATAAAGCTAATGGCATCTTTGAATTCCATGCCCTCTTATTTTTCTCAAGGATTCTCTTCAAGATCTTAATCAGACTCTTATTAGTAGATTCTACCTGACCATTTCCTTGTGGATGATAAGGTGGGGAATTAGAAATTTGAATTCCCAAACCTTTGCAAAAGTCCTTATATTTGGTAGACCTGAAGCACATAGCATTATCACTCACTATCCTCTCAGGGCACCCAAACCTTGTAATAATATTATTCATCAGAAAGTCAATTACCACCCTACTAGTTGCATTCCTTATAGGTATAGCTTCTACCCACTTTGTAAAGTAATCGGTGACAACTAAGATCCGTGAATGTCCTCCACTTGACTTGCTTGGTATCTCCCCTATGAAATCAATTCCCCATTGTTGGAAAGGAGCTTGAACTTCTACTGGCTTTAATGGTACATTACCTGAAAACTTAAGCTTACCAAAGAACCTTTGACAAGCATCACATCTCCTTACCAACTGTTCTGCATCCTTGAAGATTGTGGGCCACCAAAATCCTACTCTCAAGATCTTATGAGCAGTTGTTTTACCCATATATGTCCACCACAAAATCCCTCATGCATCTCCTTCAACAATACATTAGCTTGATTCTCATCTACACATTTCAACAGTATGCAATCCAAATTTTTTCTATACAACTTACGTTTTACAATTACATACTTGATGGCCTGTAACTTCAATGTCCTCTTTTGATTATCATTCATACTATCTAGACACCTCATGTTTCTCAAATAGTAAATAATATCCTGATACCAAATACAATCATCCATATCACATGTATAATCAATTTCAGAATGATTTACCTGGTTTGCATCTAGATTGGATTGAGCCATTAGTTTTACCAATCCTTGACCTCTAACTAACTTAGTGATCTGGATCTCAACATTGAATTCCTGGATCCTATTGATCCATCTACACCTTCTTCTAGACACCTCTTGCTATGAGAAAATATCCTTCATAGTCGCACTTGGCACAAAAGCAATCACAACTGCTCCCATCAAGTAACACCTAAAAGCCTTGATTTCTTTCACAAGTGCATAAGCCTATTTCTCATTTATGTCATACTTTAATTCTACAGCCTACAAAGATTTATTGAAAAATGTAATAGGCTGTTCAAAACCATCCTTATTCTTTTGTAACAAAACTACAGCAATAGTATGAAAAGATGAAAAGGAAAAGATATGCATTGAGACATTATAATCAGGTGCCATAAGCACTAGTGCATCTTTGAGTCACCACCCACCTAGATGGGAAATCTTTGAAACACAACAAGAAAATAAGAACACACTTACAACCTTCCTCTCTAGATTCTCACCAGCAGAATCATTGTCTTGTTGATGGCTTGGATGGGCAGGTCTACCTGGTCAATAAGATTTTGAATACTTCAATATGACTGCAACCAGAGACCTAACATATCTATATCTTCATAATCATTCTCCCCAGCAGAGTCACCATTTTGTTGGCTGTTCCCTTTGATCTTCAAAACTTGTAGATTTATACTTTGGTGGATAACTATAATGAAACTTTGACTCTATCACCACTCCAAAGTCTACAAGGAAGAGGGCCAATTAACAAGGATCAAGGAGATCCTCCTACACTTTGAGCCTCAATGCTCAGGCGGGTGTACCCTTGACTCACTTCTTCAAAAGAGTCTCTAAACAATATATAACTATACCCTTTACTATCTGATTGAAAAGTTTATCATTTAATTGTGTGTGTGTGATTGCTGATGATGGACTACTTCCAGAGAATGGATCAGTGCCTTATCCCAGGGCAGAGAATCACTTAACAACCTATATCACCCTAAAACCTTAACTCAAACATATATAGACTCAGAGTAAGTGCTTTGCCTATTACTCCCCTCACTCGCATATCAGGACATCAAATCCTTATCTTGCCATGAACTCACTGAACTTACCTTAAAGACTTTAATCCTAACTTTGTTAGGAACTCAAAGATAACCCCAAAATACTCTTTGTTTACCATATGCTAACCCACTTTATGCAATCAACATATATGAGCTCAAGAGAAAAACAAAAAGACATACACCAATATGAGATTGGAATCCAAAAATATTCTCACTAAGACCTGCAGAATCAATACATTACCAAATGAAAAAATGCACAAAGGAAACAAACCCTAAATCCAGGCTCTCCTTGTTCAAATTTTCACTGTCAACAATCTGGGACCAAAACCAAAAGAATTGGAACCTCTGCAAACTCAAAAAGTCTGCAACTTATACCCCCCTAATCATCTTGGAAATTTGTAACAAGCTACGAATGACTAGGGTTAGGGTTTCAACCACCCAACCTGCTAGAAACAATCATGAATTTAATTCAGGGGTGGGAAACACATCCAATCCAGGAAAGAGGAAATCCTGAACTGATCCTTAATTGTGAAATTCTTCTCTACAAGTATAAAGGATCACAAAACCAAGCTCAAAAGGACACCCTGCAACATGCCTTGAGCCACAACTACAATGTACATGCTCTGCAAATGAGCACTAGACATCCTGGACCACACTGCAAACGGCAAACCAATCGCTTCTCACCAAACAGGGTCGTTTCTGCATTGAATTCCATAAAAATGGTACCCTCTATCGCTAGAAACTCTCAAAAATTCAAATTTGAATCTCAACGATTATTTCTTTTGGCACCTACAGAGAAACGACGGTCAAAATTTAAACCTTTATCAACTTTAAAACGTAGCCATCCGATCAATATCCCTTCGCGGGCTTTATGACTTTCCTTAAAAGTGGTCCCAATCAAACTTAGCGAATTGGCGACAAAGAACCTTTATCAATTCGCAAAACACTTCACTCCTTCACAAAATAATTTAGCGACGTCCCGACTACCATTCGCCAAATCGCCAAACAAACTAGCAAATCACCTTTTTTATGCATGAATGTGTGAACACATTGAATTTTATCGGCACCACCAGATCTTTATCCACTCCACCAAACCTCAAACCCCACCTAGGCCCGCTCGATGCCACATGTCATCATGCCATTCACGGTTCATGCCAGGTCACTAACAATGGACCCACGCTCCGCAAGCCCAAGATCAAACGGTCGTCGCATGATCGCAAGAGATGAGAATATTCTTTACGATCACATGCCCGTCATAGATCAAAAGCCTCTTGAAAACTCAAGCCCACCATTCCATGATCACGCGACTAAGGCAAAGAAAACCGCCAGCCAGGTCACCAGATGCTAAGTGCTTAACTACCAAAATCAGGAGACCAAGAGATAACCGCAATTCGCCAGGTCACTGAATGAGAAACCTAACCGCTAGGCAGCTGAACACTATGAAGAATTGGGACCCGCGTGGATAGGTGGCAAGTGGTTGCATGATCGCATGTCAGAAAAATCTGACATGCAGCCATGTGACAACCAATGAATTTGAAACCTTTGAAAACCCAGGCCCACCATCCATCGCACTTGCGCAGTTAGGAAATGCCAGCAAATAGGAAACTGTGATGTTGAAAACACACAAGGTTTTCGACACAGCGAGAGACTAAAAACACAGAGTTTTCAATGCCAGAAGACAAGTGCACAAAAGCTGGAAGGCACAAGGTTCAAAACAACGTAGGTTTTCACACAGACCGAAAACATAATGGATTTTTCAAAAACACTGTGGATTTTCGACACTGTGGCAGATTTTGAAATTATTTTCTACAGACCTAAAAACTTGAATATCTCCCTGGGTTTTGCAAATTAGCTTATGCGATCTGAGCTAAAGTAAGGTGACACAATGAAGAACACAGGGCAAGACACTTTACAAAAACATTTGCAGGGAAGAGGCCTTTTTCACAAGATTTTTGCTATGACAGAAAAATGGAGTAACAATCACAAAGCTTTTAGAATCTAATATTCATCATCGAGCATTATTGGTAGCATCGCAAGATCATACAATACACACTAGTATAACTATGTGAATCTGAATATGATCTATATTAGATAGAATGTGGGAATCCCACCTAGGCACTAAAGACATATAAGTCAAGATGACTAGTGCAGTGAGATTACCTAAATTTAATATAGCAAGATTATAATCGCATCGAGACAAAAGTCAAGATGACTATAAGTATGCACTTATAAAAATAGTTAAGGATAATACCTTGTAGATCCCAATGTCAAGTAGAACAAGCGTAAATGCTAATGACAGCTAGGACCAACAAAATATATCCACAAGTAGAAAAAGAAATAAAACATGTCCCAATGCCCCTAGTCTTCTAGCTCAGCATCATCGAAAACTATTAGGGAGAGAACACTCATCAAAGAAATAATCATAGATAGCACACAAAGAAATAAAGTCAATCAAGTCTCAGCGAGTTGAGTTTTTAAGTGTGTGTGTATAGAGTCAAACTTTGAGTATCACATCTACTAGTGAGAGATATCATATAATGCTAGATTGTGGTTAGGATATCTAATGTGTTGAGAAACACTTGACGCTAGGGTAGTGTTGAAAAACACAATTTGGGTGTTGTTGAAAAACACCATTTGCAAGATGTCCTAAAGACCAACGCATCCTAGAGACCAAAGCTAACATAGTTATATCCCCTAGACAAAGACACAAACCAATTCCAAACCAAGGCAACAAGGTCTAGTCAAGATGGAGAAAGGCAAAGTGTCGAGGATGCATGCTAAGAAACAAGGGTGCAAAGGCCTCAAGTAGCGCCTGTTTCCAAGTTTTCACTACTTGGATATTTTTTTATTTTTTTATTTTTTTGTATTTTTGCTACCAAGGCGCCTGTTTCCAAGTTTTCACCAAGGCACTTTTTCTTTTTTTTTGAATTTTTTTATTTCTTTATATTTTTTCAGGACTTTATATACTTTTTAAGGATTTTTTCAACATCATATATGAATTTTTTTTTGGAATTTTTTTAGGATCAATAAATATGTACAAAGGATGCCCCCAAATAGAATAGACATCATGGATAGAACTTCTTTAGGTGCAAAATATTGATGGGATCAGGGAGTTGTTCTCCCTCTAGATCAGATAGTAAGTAAACACCTGTACCAAAAGCAGTAGTAATAATATATGGTCCAAGCCAATTAGGTTCGAATTTCCCTTTTTCCTCTCTATGTTGTTAGTTCTTAGGATTTTCTTGTAGGACAAGATCCCCCACTTGAAATTCTCTAGGTTTAACCTTCTTGTTGAATGCTTTGGACATATGCTTTTGGTAGACTCTCATGTGATCAAAGGATGCTTTACATTTTTCATGGCGTGGTAGTCTTCATCTATCACTAAACCTTTAAGGGAAACTCTAAGTGAAGGAATCTCCACCTCTAAAGGTAACACTACTTCAGCACCATAAGTGAGGGCAAAAGGAGTAGCCCTTGTTGGAGTACGAATACTCATTCTATAGGCCCACAAGGCTGGATTTATCTATAGATGCCAATCTCTACCATTCTTGTGAACTATTATGTGGATAATTTTGAGAATGGTCTTATTTGAAGCCTCTGCCTGTCCATTTCCTTGCGGGAAGTAAATGGAGGACCAATGTTGTTTAATCTTAAATTTCTTGCAGAGATGTTTAAGGTCCTTATTTTTAAACTAACCTCCATTGTCAATGATTATTTCAGAAGGCACTCCATACCGACAGATGATATGGTTCAAAATAAACAAAGAAAATGTCTTGCCTAAGGCAACAGAAAGTAGGATAGCTTCTACCCATTTGGTAAAGTAATCAGTAGCAGTGATAATGAATTTGTGTCCACCTGATGAGTTGGGATGAATCTTCCCAATAAAGTCAAAGGCCCAACGCTAGAATGGCCAATGAGAAATAGAAGGAATAAGCTCCCTGTTTAGAGCATGTATCAGGTTACCATCTTTCTAACACTTTTCACAAGATTTAGAAAAAGCTACTGCATCTGTCTACATGGTAGGCCAATAGTAGCCCACCCTAAGCAACCTTCAAACCATGGCAAGACCATTAAAATGTCCTCCACAAATGCCCTCATGAATGTCAGCTAATGCTTGGTTGGTCTCATCCTTTTCCAAGCACCTAAGAAGTGTCCCATCTAAACCCCTCCTATACAAATCACTAGAGATAAGGGTATGGTGAGAGGCATTTTGGGTTAGGTTTCATCTTTCAGAATGATTGAAGGTTTTGAGAATAATGCCATCACAAAGATATGAGTAAATGGCACCAAAGTGAGATGACTCATGTCCAACAAGGATACAAACAACTTGGCTTTCTTGGGAGTCATAGATAGGATAGCGTAGCTCTTCTACCAAGAATTTGAATTTGGACTCATGTTGTTCTAGCTAAAGAAGTGAAGCCAATGTAGCCATAGCATCAGCTACTTTATTCTATACTCTAGGGATTTGTTGAAATGTAACAAAGGTGAAATATCATCGCAATGAATCAACCATTTTCTTGTAGGGTACCAGTTTTTCATCCTTTGTTTGGTATTCTTCATTAACTTGGTTGACAATTAATTGTGAATCCCCATAAATATGCAGCTCTGTGATTATCCACTTTATTGCCATTTTTAATCCAATTGTCAAGGCTTCATATTCAGCAATGTTATTTGTACATGGGAATAATAGTTTGTAGGACTTAGGGATTGTGTACCCATGAGGAGAAACAAACAACACTCCTACTCCTGAACCATTTTGCATGAAAGAGCCATCAAAGAACATCTTCCATGTTCTTGCAATCATGTACATTATGTGCTCATCTAGAAATTCAACTTGTATAGGCATACTGTCTTGAATTGGAAAATGATGAAGGGTGCTCTCCTTAATACCACAAACACATAACAGAAATAGAGAAACAACAACAATAATATGCAAGAACAGAAAATTGGCTTCTTATTATCTCCACAAATGTGGAATTACAAACTTTCAGAATTACAATACGCAAATCCACATGGGCATTTCCTCACAATATTCTGTAGGACAAAGCCTTGAATCAATACCTAGATCTACTACCCAGAACCACTCTAGACAACACTATGGGCCTTCTTTATATAGGCAATTTCCACCACCCGAGAAGGTTCTAGAAATTTAGCCCTTAGGGCCGACCAAACTTAGAATTATTTTATTTTACAATTTATTACATCAAAGTCAGCTCAAAATGAGTTTTGAAACCCAAACAAAAATTTTGAAGAAAAATTATTTTCTGCCATTTCAGGTGACCCAACTTCGGAAGACCATAAATCATCACCCGTTGACCCGATTGGCTATTATAACCCCATTCTAGAAATGCCACGAAGTGCTCTACAGGCTTGATCCATGCTAAGCACCCATCACCCAAATTTTCAACCTCATCTGAGACCTCTAAAGCCTTCAAAACTGAGTTCAAAGTTTCTGTACCCCGCTGCCAATACCGAAAATCTTTAATATCTTCAAAACTAGACCGGATCTAGCCATGAAACTTTACTGGCAGGCTGATATGACTAAGATGAACCTCCATATGTAAAATTAGAACATTCTAAGATCATAAGACCAACTTACTAAAAATAGCAAGTTTCCATAAATAGCAACTCTGCACAAGATAGCCCTTATTGAATACGAAAATAGAAATATTTTTTTTGGGTGATGCAAGATTGCCCTTACACCCAGGATGCTCCTGCATCAAACACCCAAGGTAATTTGAGAAGTGACCCTATCACGACTCAGGTGTGCAGAGGAAAACCAAGATGGTTAACCTCCTCCTTTGTTAGCCATGATGAATCTTCAACAGGTCGTCCTTTCCATTTGACCAAATACTCTTCATATGTCCTGTTCCTTGTGCTTCTGCCAACACAACTGTCCAGTATGTCTTCAATCTCCTTGATATCTAAACTAGTTGCTAGAATACTCACTTGTGCCACTGTGATCTCATCTTCAACACTTCCTTCATGATACTCTGTCAAATCTGAAATGTTAAACACTAGTGAAATATTCAGCTCACTAGGAAATTCTACCTCATATGCATTTCCTGAATCATGCATCTTCAGTATCTTACATGGTCCAAACTTCTTCATTTTTAACTTGTTATATGTACCAACCGAAAATCACTCCTTCCGTAAATGAACCACGACTTCATCTCCAACCTGAAATTCCTTATGCCTCCTTTTCTCATCTGCCTTAGCCTTATACTGTGCATTCATCTTGGTAATATGCTTCCTCACCTCCTCATGGATGTTCTTCAAATATTCTACAAAATCCTTAGCTTCAGCACTACTTATTTCTCCTTTATCTATCTTTCTCAACTCAGATGCATTTCTTGGACTACTTCCATATACAGTCTAGAATGGTGATTTACCAGTGCTCCTGTTGACAGAATTATTGTATGCAAATTCTGCCTGTGGTAAAATCAAATCCCATCCTGTTGGCTTATCTCCAACCAAACATCTCAGCAAATTTCCCAAACTTCTATTCACCACCTTTGTTTGTCCATCAGTCTATGGATGATGTGATGAACTGAACTTCAAATCTATCTTCAACTTCTTCCACAATGTCCACCAGAAATATCCAACAAACTTAGTATCTCGATCTGAAACTATGGTCTTTGGAAAACTATGTAATCTCACCACTTCTTTGAAAAACAATTTTGCTACATGAACAACATCATTAGTCTTCTTGCAGGGAATGAAATGTGTCATCTTCGAAAATCTGTCAACTACTACAAAAATTGAATCATGTCCCCGCTGTGTCCTCAATAAACTAAGAACAAAGTCCATACTGATATCCTCCCAAGGTTTCTTTGGTATAGGTAATGGCTGATACAACCCTATATTCTGCTTCACTCCTTTCACCATCTGACATACTCTTCAACTCTGTACAAACTTCTTCACATCTTGTTGCAATTGTGGTCAATAATAATTCTCACCAACCAAAGCAAGGGTTTTATCATGACCAAAATGTCCAGCCAATCCTCCACTATGCTTCTCTTTGATGAGATTCTCCCTCATAGAACTTCTTGGAATGCACAACTAACTCCCTCTGAATAGAATATCATCCTGAATGATGAAATCCAGCCATTTCATCCTATCTAGAGTAACAGGTTCTGTACAAGCTTTTCAAGATTCACCAAAATCAGGATCCTCTGGATACAAATTCTTGAGTTCCTTGAACCCAACCACTTCAATCTGCATCTTTGTCAGCAATAGTTTCCTTTTGCTAAGATCATCCGCAACCCTATTAGACTTTCCACTCCTGTGTTTCAAAACAAATGTATAATTCTGCAAAAACTCAACCCATTTTAAATGCCTTTGATTCAACTTTCCTTAACTATTCAAATATTGCAAAGCTTGATGATCAGTATACAAAACAAACTCCTTAGGAAGCAGATAATGTCTCCACTTCTTTAATACTTGAACGATAGCATAAAATTCCTAATCATAGATAGAATATTTTCTCTTGGCATCATTTAACTTCTCACTGAAATACGCAACAGGTTTACCTTCTTGGCTCATAACAGCTCCTATTGTAGTACCACTAGCATCACAATCTACTTGAAACACCTTATTAAAATTTGGAAGTGCTAAAACAGGTTGTTCTGTAACTTTTTGTTTCAACAATTGAAAACTCTTTTCTGCCCCATTAGTCCACTTAAACTCTTTTCTATCCCCTCTCATTGTCTCAGTCAAGGGACCACAAATACTGCTAAAATTTTTGATAAACTTTCTGTAGAAACTAGCAAGACCATGAAAAAATCTTACCTTAGTAGCACTCCTTGGAGTAGGCTATTCAAGGATAGCCTGTACCTTCTCTGGGTCCATTTTTAGACCTTTTGTTGAAACTACAAATCCCAAATACACTAACTCTTTCTTCACAAAATTGCACTTCTTTAAATTAATCAACAATTTCTCATCTCTCAACTTCTCAAACACCATACGAATATGCATCATATGTTCCTCCAATGTCTTGCTAAAGATCAAAATATCATCTAGGTAAACAATGACAAACTTACACAGAAATTCTTTCAGAACCTCGTTCATGAGCCGCATGAAAGTGCTTGGTGCATTGGTTAGCCCAAAAGGCATGACTAACCACTCATACAGTCATTCCTTTGTCTTGAAGGTAGTGTTCCATTTATCTCCTTCTCTGATCTAAATTTGGTGATATCCACTCTTCAAATCTATCTTTGAGAAATACACAGCTCCACTCAAACAATCCATAATATCATCCATTCGTGGCAATGGAAACCTATACTTGATTGTGATCTTGTTTATTGCTCTAGAATCTATACACATCCTCCACTCTCCATTCTTCTTTGGTGCTAATACCACTGGTATAGCACAGGGACTCAGACTCTCATGGATCAATCCTTTCTTCAACAACTCATGTACTTGTCTGTTCAATTCCTCACTTTCTGCTGGTGTCATTCTATGTGCTGCCTTGTTTGGCAAACTGGCTCTTAGAATCAAATCCATCTGATAACTAATCTTCCTTATCAGTGGTAATCCATTAGGTACATTATCAGATACAATATCTTGAAACTCATTCAACAAATCTGCAACCTCTATAGGTACATCCTCTACTTCTTCTTTACTAGCTTTTGGAATCAAAGAAAAACACACATGCTCATGCCTCATACCATCTAGGAATTTTCTTCCATCAAAAAATGTTATTCTTGCATTACCACATACCTTTTCTTCGGTCTTCTTCAATGGCTTTAGCTTATGTCACACTCCATCCTTTGTCAGGGAATAGGTATTCGCACGACCATCGTGTACAGCACATCTGTCAAACTCCCACGGTCTACCCAACAACATATGACATGCATCCATAGAGATGATATCACATAGTACATCATCTTGGTACCCGCCAATCTTGAACTTTACCAGGCACTATTCACTGACCATGACCTTGTGGTCATCCTGCACCCAGGCAATCCGATATGGATGTGGGTGTTTCTATCTCTTGAGCTTCAACTTTGTCACCATCTTTTCTGACACCAAATTGTTAGTGCTTCCACTATTGATAATCACATCATAGCATTTACCCTCACACTTGCATCTAGTGTGAAACAAGCTCCTCCTTTGTTTAGGTTCATTCTCACCACTCAGCAAGACTCTTCTGTTAATTAGCATTTCTCCTTTTTCAGCATCTTCAGAATTTGATGATCTAGCATTTTCATCTACATTTGTAACTCTGGCCTAGCCTTCATTTCTCCTGTATGTTCTACCTTGGTGCTGAGGACATTCAAATGCCCTATGACCTTCTTCTCCATAGTGAAAACATGTTCCACGAAAGCCTCCTCTTCCAGATCCTTGTCCTCTTCTTCTTCCTCTCTGATCTCTATTATTCTAATCTTAGAAATGATTAGAATTGTTTCCTCTCTGATTCTAGTCACTACTGGCCTCATCCTTCTTTTTCGGATCTTCATTTCGGCCACCATATGACCGTCCACCAGATCTTCCACCATGACCTTTTCCATTTTGTCTACTCTCAAACTTCTTGTTCAACTTTTCGTCTACTTTTAGGGCAAACTGGTATGCCTCCTCAATACTGTTCACTCAAACCAGATTCAACTCTTCCTGAATGCTTGGCTTTAACCCATTAAGGTATCGGGCAACTTTCTCCTTATCAGCTTCTGCATGGCCTATTCTGATGAGGAGTCGATAGAACTCCTCTGTATATACCTGAACAGATCTTCCTGCTTGCTTCAAACTTTGCATTTTCTTTAGTAGGTCAAGCTCATAATCAATAGGAATGAACTGTCGCTTCAATTTATCCATCATCCAATCCCATCTTATGATTTTATCTTTCCCTCTTCTATTTCTCTCCAGTTGAATTTCTTGCCACCAGATTTTTGCATGACCTTTCAGTCTGGCCTTCGCAAATTTGACCTTATCAGGATCCTCAACATCTTCATACTTAAAATATTCCTCACATTCATTGATCCAGTCGATCAATTCCTCTGGGTTAAGATTTCCAGAAAATGTAGGAACCTTAATCTTAGGTCTTTTCCAAATCTTCGAAATGGCCCGAAAAAGTCTTTCTTCCTCCTGGTTCACAATTTCAGCTTCTCCTTCTTGATATTTTTCTTCGGCTTCATCCTCGCTTTCATCTCTGACATTAAGATTCATTCCTCTGTGAATCTCTTCTTGCAATACTCACACTTGTCTCTGCAGCTCTCTAACTTCAGGTGTCACAGCACTAGCTCTTCTGCCATGTTCTCTTCATGGAGGCATTTTTGTGATGCGCGCTAAAACCCTAACCATAGTCCTGGTGCAAACTGCCTCACAATCGGTGATCTATTTACACACTCAAGAGCTCCTACTCTGATACCACTTGAAGAAGGGTGCTCCCCCTAATACCACAAACACATAACAGAAATAGAGAAACAACAACAATAATATGCAAGAATAGAAAATTGGCTTCTTATTATCTCCACAAATGTGGAATTACAAACTTTCAGAATTACAATATGCAAAGCCACATGGGCATTCCCTCACAATATTCTGTAGGACAAAGCCTCAAATCAATACCCAGATCTACTACCCAGAACTGCTCTAGACAACACTACAGGTCTTCTTTATATAGGCAATTTCCACTGCCCGAGAAGGTTCTAGAAATTTAGCCCTTAGGGCCGACCAAACTTAGAATTATTTTATTTTATAATTTATTACATCAAAGTCAGCTCAAAATGAGTTTTGAAACCCAAACAAAAATTTTGAAGAAAAATTATTTTTCGCCATTTCAGGTGACCCAACTTCTGAAGACCATAAGTCATCACCCGTTGACTTGATTAGCTATTATAACCCCATTCTAGAAACACCACAAAGTGCTCTATAGGCTTGACCTATGCAAAGCGCTTGTCACCCAAATTTTCAACCTCATCTGGGGCCTCTAAAGCCTTCAAAACTGAGTTCAAAGTTTCTGTACCCTACTGCCAATACCGAAAATCTTCAATATCTTCAAAACTAGACCGGATCTAGCCATGAAACTTTACTGGCAGGCTGATATGACTAAGATGAACCTCCATATGTAAAATTAGAACATTCCGAGATCATAAGACCAACTTACTAAAAATAGCAAGTTTCCATAAATAGCAACTCTGCACAAGATAGCCCTTATTGAACACGAAAATAGAAATATTTTTTTTTGGTGATGCAAGATTGCCCTTACACCGAGGATGCTTCTGCATCAGAAAATCAGCCAATTGATCTACAATGGCTTGTCCTTTTATGGCTTTACACTCAACATACTCTATGTCAAATTCTGATAAGATTAGCATCCACTTAGCAAGTCTACCTATGAGAGCAGCCTTACCAAGCAAATATTTGAGAGGATCAATTTTTGCAATGAGGTGTATTGTATGCGCAACCATGTAATGTCACAACTTTTGGTAAGCAAACACAACTGCAAGGCAAGATTTTTCAATACTAGTGTAGTTGACCTCATATGACACAAGAGTATGACTAATGTAATATATAGCTCTTTCTTTTCCAGTATCATCAAGTTGAGCCAATAACACCCCCAAGGAAGATTTTGTTGCTGACACATACAATATGAGTGGTTTTCCTGGGATAGGAGGCATCAAGATTGGAGGATTGGCCAAGTATTGCTTGATTTGTTCCATGCTTTGCTAACAATCTTCATTCCATACACATTTAACCCCTTTGTGTAAAGTCTTATTAAAGGGTTGAGCTCTATCATCCAGTTGTGAAATGAACCTCCTAATTGATTGAAGGTGCCCCTAAAGACTCCTCATTTAGCTAATGTTTTTGGGAGGCGACATATCCAAGATTGCTTGAACTTTTCTTGGGTCCACCTCTATTCCTTTGGCTGAAATAATAAATCCTAGGAGTTTTCCAGAGGTGACTCCAAATGCACACTTTTTGGGATTTAATCTCGGTTGAAACTATTCCATACGATCTAGAATGACTCCCAAATTGCCTAGACCTGTGTATCCCTTTTTTTAGAGTTTGCCAAGGTGTCATCCACATAATCTTCCATATTCTTATGCATCATGTCATGGAAGATTGTAGTCATAGCTCTTTGGTAAGTAGATCCTGCATTTTTTAGTCCAAATGGCATGACATTCTAGCAATAGGTTCCCCATGTGCAAGTGAATGCAGTCTTTTTCTAGTCTTCAAGATCGATTTTGATTTGATTATACCCAGAAAAACCATCCATCAAAGAATAGATCTCATAACCCATGATCATGTCCACTATCATGTCTATGTTGGGAAGTGGAAAATCATCCTTTGGGCATGCTTTATTAAGATCTCTAAAATCCATGCAGACGCGAATGGACTTGTCATGTTTTGAAACTGGTACTATGTTGGATATCCATTCAGCATAATCAATGGCTCTTACAAATCCTGTACTAAGGAGATTTTCTAGGTCATCTTTGACAAGAAGAGCTATGTGACGATGCATTTTCCTCCATTTTTATTTTACTAGTTTGATACCTGGAGCTATGAACAAGTGATGCATAATGAGATTGGTGTCCAATTCTGGCATGTCTGAGTAAGTCCAAGCAAAATTAATTTTCTTGCTTTGTAGAAACTTGGTGTATGCTTCTTTTTCCTATATTGATAGAGACTAAACTAAATGCACTATTTGTGGAGCCTCTTGTGTATGCAAATTAACTAGCTATGTAGGCTCAACAAGCACTGAAGATCTGTCATGAAAGTAACTTGGAAGATGATCAAGTACCTCATCCTTAGGTGCCTCAGAGAGGTTTTCACCCTCGGATACGTCCTTCATTTTTACTTTTTTTGGTTCTGACACCGCCACATAGTGATTTTTGCCATCATAACCCTTTTTCTTTTTTTCTTTTCTTTTCATTTTGTGACTAAGGTACTTGATATCTAGTTCTGTCATGCTTGTAGTTGGTTTGCTGGTGGAAGAGACTATGGGCTCAAGGGCATTTAGATAACATGCTATCTCATAGTCATTTTGGAAAGTTAGGAGCTGAGGCTCTTGATAGCGCTGAGACCAATCAATTAGGTGAGGATTGGCAAGGGGTAGGTCAATGACTGGTTCAATATTGTGTATGTGAATGGTATCATCTCTGGTGATTGCAGAGTTAGGGTCCATCAAGTATCCCTCTAAGGTACCCAAATCAGGACTTATCCTACCAAACAAAGCATTTTCCACTAAAGCGACTTGTGGATTCGAATCCACTAATCCTACACTAGAATCATTAGCTACATCAATTTGGGCACTATAAGCATGAAAAACATCAATGTCCATGTCAATTGTAGAAGAATCAGAGAGCGATTCCCACTCATACTCATGTGAGTCTATATTAGAATCCCAACTGGGATGTTTGCACTAGGCATGTTTACGTCGTCTGGATGTAGAAGCCCCAATGTCACCAAGGGTAACACCTTATTGAATTCCATTTGTGTATTGATGTTCTTGAATAGGATCCTCAACATGGTCTTCAATAATGGACTCTTCTTGTTCTAGGTCTGAAATTGTTGGATTGACAACTGGAGTATCTGAATCTCCCCAAAGGAGATTGGTGGAAGGGACCCAATCTTCACACCTATCTTGTTGATTTTGCAAATTGGGTATGTAGTTTGATTCATCATCACTATCCATCGCAGCAAGGATAGGAGTAGTTTTCTTATCCTGACTTTCAAAACCTAGGCCAATCATTGTCTTAGACCTACGTCCAAAAAGAGTATGATTGAGTGGTTCAGCCTTAGGATCTAGTCTATGACTGAGAGGACCATGACCTAGGTAACCCATATTTTTGACCAAAGTATATCCTCTCCCATAAGCTTTAGGGGATGGGGATAAATTTTCATTGTTCTTATATTTTTCCTCTTTGTAAAGCCAATCTCTAACAGCCACCTCTTCTTTTTCATCCTGGATGGGCATTGAAGACTCTACAAATGTATCAAACAAGGTCATAGCTGAGGATGAAGGATGCATCTCTTGTGAAGGTTTGCCATAGGACCTAAGTGAGACTAGCAATTTTGTAAAGGAGTCAATTTGATATTCCCCCATACCAAGGTCTATAGATTTGAACTTATTTTGACATTGTGCTAAAGTGGCATCAAAATTCTCTACTTCTATGTTGAGAGGAACAATAGTCCCTGCTAAAATTGCATTAACAGATAGTGTGCTATCCCCTGGTATACAAACTTCTACTCCATTATAGGGGAACTTAACACACTGGTAGTAGGTGGACAACACTACTTGCATGTCATGGATCCACGGTCTACCAAGTAGGATATTATATGTTAGAGGACCAGCATCAACAATTTGGAACAAAATTTCCTTTTCAATAGGGCCAATCCTGATAGGAAGGATGGCCAAGCCTTTAGAGCTTCTCTCTACCTCATCATAGGCTTTAATGGTGATTTTCTTCTGGGTATCAATAACTTTCTCAGAGTAACCCATTATTTTCAACAAGCTCAAGGAACAAATATTGATCCCAGCACCCCCATCAATTAACACATGCCTGACACGGGTCTTCTGGATCATGACTTTGATATGAAGGACAAGATTATGCAGATGGCTCAAGGCTTTGTCATCTTCTTCTGAGAATGTGAGGTAATGAGGGTTGGCAAGGTGGTTAACCATGTTTTGGAATTGGTCAACATCTATGTTGTTAGGAACATTGGATGTATGCAAAGAATCTTCAAGGACACGGTTATGTCTTGGGGACAATTCCAAGAGTTCAAAAATTGAGATTTGAGCTGGAGTTCTTTGTAATTGGTCAACAAGATTATAACTCATTTTAGGGTTGACTGTTGACTTGGTGGTGACATTCTTGGATGTCAATTGCTTGGGTTTACTGCACTGATTGGGACCAGGACCTCTAATAACCACAGGACCTTGGCTTTGGCTTCTAGTAACAGTGTTAAGAGCTAGGGATGACCTTTGAGAGTGAGGACCCCTAAGCACCACCATAGGTTCTTCATAAAATATAGGAGGAGAGCCCACATCATGACCATAAGAATCTTTGTTTCGCATCATGTTGAAACTTTCCTCAACAACCTCAAGCATATTCATCACATTTTTTGCACCTATGTAGGTATAGTTGATTTTGGCCTTGCCATTCTTGGGTTTAGAGGTTTCCCCCTTGTCATATTTGGGAAAAGGCTCCTTGAATGCCTTATGGTCTGTATTGGTATTCAACCCATTAATCTAAAGTTTTCCACTTTCAATAAGATCCTGAATAAGGTGTTTAAGTTTCTAGCAATGCTCAATGTCATGGCCAATACCTTTGTGGAATTTGCAAAAAGCTTTTTCATTCCACCAATGTGGCTTAACGTTAGGTATGTGGAAATTTGATGGGTCTTGTGGTTGTGCAAGGTTATTTGCAATAAGTTTTTTGAAAACATCCTCATAGGAGTCACCTAGCTTGGAAAATTGTTGCCTCTCCTTCTTAGGCTTTTCTTGATACTTAGGTTTATGCTCTTGTTGGTTGGAGGATGTGTTGAGCTTCATAGCTTGGACTGCACTAGACAAATGGAGGACTCCTTGATCCTTGGGTTTGGAAGAGTCCACAACTCCATTGTTGACTACTTTCTTATTCTTGTTCCAGTGTGAGTTCTTTCCTTTGTCCTTATTAGCATTGTGATTGTTTTGACCATTGTTGTTATTGCTATGTTTGGTCAAAATGCCTTGCTCTTTCAAGACATCCTCAATTCGACATGTGGTCTCAACCATAGTATCAAAGGAATCAAAGACCATCTTTTGAACCTCATAACACATTTCAAGTCTAAATTACTAATAATGATGTCAATCCTTTCATGCTCAGGAATAGTCCTAGAATAGTGAGAGCACAATCATCTCCACCTTTGCAAGAAGGTAACAAAGGATTCCCCTTGGTTCTATTTCAAATTACATAAGTCTAACATAGTGACTAATCTTGACAAATTGTATGCAAAATGTTGAACAAATATGTGGACAAGCTCCTTGAAAGTTTTGACGAGAGGGGTTATGTTGGTAAACCACTCCATGGCTTGGCCCTTGAGGCTCCTTGCAAATATTCTCATAAGATAGGAGTCATCTTGGTGAAACTCAAAACTCATGATATAGAATTGATGCACATGATCATGTGGGTCACCATTGTCGTCATACTTGTCATATTGGGGGGTTTCAACTTTTCTAGGAAAGTCCTTCATACTCACACTTTTGTCAAAAGGAGTGGGACAAATAGAATCAAGTGAAAAGGAACTTTTAGGTTCCAACACCTTTTCCATCATGTGCTTGAGTTTTTTTATTTCCTCTTCTTGAGATGGTCCTTGTTTCTTGATTCTCCTATCAACATCAAAGTTGTAAGGGACTCTAGCACCCTTGTTAATCAAAGTCTCTAGGAACCTATCTTTGTTTTGATCAAGGTACTTCTCCACATATTTTTGGAATAGTGGCTCTTGTTGCATTCTCATAGAATCTTGATCATCAAAACTTGCACTACTTCCTCCATGTTGAGAGCCATGATGAGGCTCATTGGGATGGTTGTCTTGAGTTCCTAGGAGGCATTTTTCTCCTATGTTATGAAATCTTCCTTCGTCTAGGACTAGGAGATCTTGAAGGGGTCCTTGACCGCCTTCTACTTCTTGGGGTTCTTGAGGGAGTAGAGGGTGGAGAGTTGTTTCCACTGTTGGTACCCTTTTTGTTGAATTGGTCATTGATTTGTTGGGCCAAAAGCCTATCTTGTTCCTATTGGAATGCCTTTCTTCTCAATTCTAACAAGGCTTGTTGCTCTTCCTCTAGGTGTCTAAACCTTTCTACTTTAGTGGCTTGTTCATCCAAAAATGCTTTCTTTTCATGCTCAATTCTTTTAAGCCTTTCATTTGCATATCTTGAGGTTGTTTTGAGTAGAGAGTTGGAGCTTGAATGTTTGAATAAGTCATTACTGAATGCTGCATTCACATGAGCATCACCAGATTCATTGTTTTGGTCTTCATGTTGTGACTGTGTATCTTGGTGAGTTCGTGCAAAATGTCTTTCAGCTCTTTGATGGGCGTCTAAATACCTTGAGTTAATAGGAGGTGATTCAGGTTGATTGTCATCACCAAATAGCATGTTATCCCTATGTCTTTCGAAAATGTCATCAAGATTTTGATCCATAGCTTCTCTCTCTTTTCTAGTCATGGTGTAACTCATCTCCATATCTGATTGAGAAGGTGCTAAAGAGGTACTCAACTCACTAGGATTTATCTTTGGGTCAAACTAGGCTTCAGACTCACTCCTAGGTGATTGATCAAAGACAGGTTCCTTTCCCTTTCACTTTTGACGAGTTTGGACTAAGGGTAACTAATCAAAGACAACTTGAGGTCATTTTCCTTGACTAACTTGGTACCTTGTCATAACCAACATGAAAGAAAAAGACCCTTGGTGATAAGATGACCCTATGAAATGTCAATACCAAACTAGGATAGTAAAAGTGTTCAATTGTCCAAAAGAGATGGTGAGATAGAAAGCTGCAAAGTGATGTAAACCAACACTACCACAGAGGTGTACAATAAAAGGATGAGTATCCTAACACATATGGACTAGGAGGATGGATTTAGCCAAATATATAATTGAAATTGAAATTGAATTTTTTGATGGAAGTGAATTGAACCAAAGAGTACTGAAACTCTCCAAGCATGTTACCAAAGAATCTAAAGGTGTACTTTTTCAACAAGGATAATTCCTAACTTATCAATGTCAAGCAAGACTGCTTTGTAAAATTAGAGAACACTAGTTCAAGGGATCTAAAAATTGGAACCCAAGGTACAAATAGGTTTCTAGTAGAAAAGTAAGTCACCTACTAAAATTTGGTCGACCAAGGAAAGACTAAAAATTGCATAAACTAGACAAATAGCAAAAAGACTCTATGTGACAGTTTCCAAGCTAACAGTATGATAATTTCTGACCAGGCGATATTTCACAGTAAGTAGTGCGACAATTTCCAGTTAGCCTGTGCGATACTTACCAGGCAAACAATGTGATAGTCTTCTAGTGAAGAACTGTCACACGATATTTCTCAGTACAGTGTGCAATACAGTTTCAGGATTGTATGATTCTTGACCAATGAGTGCTAAAAATCCTAATTTTAAGGGTAGTTTGGTTAAAATTTTAGTTTGAAGGTTGGTTTTTTTGATTTCAAGCATAGTGATAGTAGTAAATAGATAGGTTTGCAAATAGTAGGTGATCAAACATGTCATAAAACACTTGCACAAGGGCAAAAGCAACCTTGCCAAGACAAGCAATTGTGATATCAAAGCAATAAAATCCTATGAATGCTACCATGATGTTTAATGTTTGAGAATGTTTACACAGTTTGATTACAATGAGAACACTTCAAGCACTTACTAGCCTAAAAAGATAATGGCTCAATACTTAACAACTTGGCCCACACTTGATGGTCCATTGCCTCACACAAAGTGGTTGCCCACAATAGATATTGGTGTTGCCATGGAAATGCCAATGACACAACCAAAGAAACACAGATGGTGAGTAATCTTGGGGTGATCCAGGTTAGTACACTAGGATCAATCCTTACACCAAGAAGCTAAGTGGAAAAATAGGGTGGCTTCTATCTATGGTTCTTAATAAGGGCTTCTATTCGTAATACCCCTCTTGCTCCCCAAAGAGACTCCTTACCTTGCGGCAAGTAACGGACCTCGCGACCACAAGAGTACCTTAAGCATTCTTGCTCAACATTTTCCTCATGGTCACAATCCCACAAGTACTCACATCAAGTGAAGACAAGTACTACGTATACCAAGGTTTTGTGCCCTTGATAGCCTTGAGTTTATAGTGGGTCGGAATAGCTGGTAAAAAGCTTGTCCCCACTTGGGTCATTTCTATTGATTGCTCAAGAGCAGGCCCGCTAAAGGATTCTAAAAGCTAAACAAAGAGTGGATCAACCTTTGAGTGTCAACATTTCTATTTCACCTCAAGGGTGAAGAGCATAATCTCCTAGCTCAAAAATATCACCCAAACACACCAAGCAAAGGTTCAATTACCCTCTTGCTTTCAAAATCTAAAGATGGGTCAAGATTTTCTAGTTCACCACAAGAGTGAAGAGCATACTTCTCCTACCACCCAAAGATTCCTACAACAAGATATTAAGTGCCTGATAAATGAAACAACTAGTAGATGCCACACTCAAAAGAAAGCAATTAAACAAGCACTTGATTGGTTTTTATGCTTTGGGCAGCCCTGCAAAAACTGTTAGTAGCCCTTGTGCATTTGGAGCTTTGACATGTGTTCTTTTAAGCAAATAATTTTGAGCAACAGGAGCACCTACAAGAACAACTTGTTAGCCCTGCAAGGGTTAGCACATCAAAACCAAATGAAATCTGCAAATAGACCCCTGTTCTACCACAACAAATCAAAAATCTGAATCAAATAGATTAAAGCTTGCAAAGAAATGACAAAAATCACTCATTGCCAGGCCTGGGCGATATTTCTATCAGAGACAGGATCGTGTGACATTTCATTCTGTACTGGTGTGATATTTTATCTCCATGCGATATTTCCTAATACCTGCATGTGACTAAGAACAAAAAAATAGTGCGATACAATTTGCCAAAGCATATGATATTTTAACTAGTAAAATATTGCACTAGTATGTAAGAAACTATCGTACGACACTAGAAATTATTGCACGATAATTCTATCAGAAAAAACTAGAGAGCAAATTTTGATGAAACAGCAAGCAAATATTGATGAAAAATGACAGTAATGCATAAAATGAAGGACAAAACAAGAATTTTGTGCCCCATAGTGGGTGCCAAAAATGTACACACTAAATAGTGCACTTCTCTAAGTCATTACTTCCAAGGTAATCCATGAATGGGAAATCTTGAGAAAGCGACCTAGAGCTCCCTAAGCATGGAGTCACAAGGATGTTTTGAATAGAGCTCTCAACTAGAGCTATTGAAGCATGTAACCTTTCTAGTAAACCACACAATGGGAGATTCAATAGAGACAAGGGCAAGAATGCCAATATCCTCAAGAATCAATGAAAATGCAATGCAATGCAAGCTATGCTAAGAATGAAGATGCAAGCTAAGCTATGGAAATGAAAGTATTACAAACCCTTGCTAATTAAGCTATGTGAGCTAATCTAGAGCATAAAGGAAACTAAGCTAAGAAATCATAAACATGAAGCTATGATGCAATAATGAAACTATGATGCAATAATGATCTCCAAAAGCTCCAAAGTCTCCAAGAATTCCTGCAACATAAGATTAGCATAAAAAGTTGGGATCCTAAAATGAGAAAAGAGCTCTCCTTTTAAAGGAATTGAGAAAGAATGGACCATGGAGATTAAGAAGCAAAATATTTGATCAAGGGTGGAGCTTGAAAGAGGAGCAATCCATGTGCACAAATATCCTCCAATGAGAAAATAAGAGTTGACTTATGTGCCCTATATGAGACAAAAAGTGTTTTTCTTCTTTTTATAAAATAAGAATAATGCTTTATTTGTGCAACTTAGGATAAGAGGAAAGTAGGAGCTTTTTATTTAATAAAAGGGAAGGAAATTCCTTTTAAATAAATAAAGACTTTAGGATAAAATGGTTAGCCCATAGAAAATAATCAAATAAATGATAAAATAGGATTTGATCAAGGAAATTGATATAATTGAAAAATGTTGATTTTTGAAAATATTGATTCAGGGTTTTGATAAATTGCTGGATAGGGACCCAAAGTCTAGGCAACCATTTTAGGGTGCATACAATATCATTCTAGAAGCCTCTCAAGTCATCCAATCCTTTTCAAATTTGAATATTTCTAAATGACATCATTTTAGAAATATATAATTTTCATCATCTCCACAAGCTATTATATTCTAGAAAATTCTTAGGTCATCCAATCCTTTTGAGATTTGAACCATAATGTATGACATAATTTTTTAAAATATATCACCATCATCATCATTATCACAAATTAAAGACAATGTCTTCAATTATAATTAAACTTTCATATTTCAATTAGAAAATTGAGTTTACACAAATATACATTAATCAATATTTTTTCTATATTGAAATATTATTGATAGATGATGCAATACAAAATTTATACAAATATTTATTATAAAATCATTTTTTGACATATGTTCAAAAATCCCTCCTAATCTTTAGAATATTCTTATAAAATTTCACCAATAGTTTAACAATCATAGTAAATGGCCATTTATTATAAAACCTTAGCAAGTGTTGTTTGGTTGTTCATTTGATATGAGTTAGTTGTTTGTTTCACGAGTCTTCTAATTTTAAGGTTTGTTTTGTCATAGGTTCTAGTTTCATGTTGTTTTATATTTTATATTTTTAAGATAATAAAACCTTTATATATAAAAATGTGACCAATGATAAACAAAAGAACTAAATAGAATTGAAAGAATTCATTATTCAACTTAGACATTATTTTTTAATTTATCATTATTAAAAATTAAAATTATATTTTTAAAATATATAAAATTGATTAATAGCATTATGCAGTTTATGATGTTTAATAAATTCAATGAGATAATATTTTTGTTTTTCTCTTTAACATTTATTTTCAATGATTATATACATATGGAGAGCAGGAAGTGGAAGGAGGGTAGGAGATTGAATTCTAGTGAGGTTGCAGAAGGTGAGGGGGGCTTTGAGGATGCTGACGATGGTTGGACTAGTTTTGGCATATCCTCTTGGTTGTTGGGTTGCCCCTTTTTCATTTGTTTTTTTCCCTTTTTTGGTGTGGTTTGGGGGTCTTGGCTATTTTGGGGCCTTTTTTTTTTCTTTTTCTCAATGTATTCTTTGTTGTGGAGAGTGGTTTTTATTTTTTCTAGGTCACTTGTTGCCTGATAAATGTCTCTTTTCCATTCCTTTTTTGGGTGTGAATACGAATTTGGTTCATGTTGTCCCTACTTCTTTTGCCAGTAAAGGTTGTGTCGGTCATTTGTTGGTGGATGAAGTGGATGACTTGGGTGTTGCTATTGTGGGTATTTTTCACCCCTTTCTTCCTCTATCTTTTTTTTAAAGCATTTATGATGTTGTTTGGAAGATTTGTTCTTGATGTCTTGATATGAAATTTTTAGGGGGGTGGGTACCTCTTTTTGGAAAGATGCAAATGCTACTTGGAGATCTGTGGGTGCCCATTTTGTTGATGAAGCCATTCCTAGATCAATAGTAATGAACAAAGTGTAGATCAAGTCCGTGTTGCTACGTTGAAGTCCTCACAACCTAAGATATTTTTGTTTGTAAGGTATTGGCCTACAGAGGGTTTGGTGTTGCATCTGGTGATATTGAACACCCAAATAAAAAGGGAATGATAGTGTTCAGAGGGACCTTGAGAATGCATGGGGAAATTTTTGGCACTATGTTGAGTTGACATGGTTGCACTAATTGGAAGCAATTATTTTTGTTGTCATTGATGGAAACTAAGTCAAATCAGTCATGTATCATAATCAGTGAAGTACAAGATGCAATCGATGTGAAAGTTAAGTAATCGGTAATGTAGGAAATTGGTTAAGTCCAAAAGATTGGTAGACAAAGAGGTTAACAATTGGCATTAGAGTGTTGGTCCTCTTGTTGATAAGTCTAACAACTTGACGGAAGGATCTACAACTATGGAGAATTATAGGCAAGAAATAGAACTTGAGAGTGCACACAAGGTGATCAATGATCTGATGGATAAACTGAAGAAATCATTGGCTATAAGGAGAAAACTTACAAAAGAAAGAGAAAATCTATAGATGAGAAGATTGATCACAAGGCTACTACAAAAGTTGAAGATGTCCAAATTGAATTAGACAAGAGCTAAAGAAAGAAAAAGTTGTTGATGAACAAAAAAAGGGTAAAGAACCAGTGCTTAAAGATATTGATGACTCATCTACTCATGAAGAGATTATAGGGGATGTTCTTGTCAATATCCCTATACAAGTTCAAGACATTGAAGAGAAAGATGTTGAGATAACACAAACTGGTGGAGCAGAAGCACAAGAAAAAATCGGTGAAGATGAGGTAATTATAGAAGATATAATAGGTAAAGAGGATTCTCCCTCATCATCCCCCATGAAGAATTCAAAAAAAATTATTTCTAAGAAGGTAGAGTAAATAATAGAAAGTCAAAAAGAGGTTGAAGAGGAATATTATATAAGAAGGAAATTAAGTCTTGGAGAGACAAGTATAAAGAAGAAGAAATTGATGCAAGTTGCAAAAGATGAGGAAGCAAAAGAGAAAGAAATATTTACCACCCCTATAGATATAGAAAAGTTGAGACCTAAGGAATTGATGAAATACTTAGAAGAAATGATGAAGAAAGCTGAAATAAATGAAATGAGATCAAAGAAGAAGAAAGCTAGAGTGTTGAGACAAGCAAGAAATATCCTAGGTGAATTGGTTCCTGAGGTTGATTATGATGAAGATTATTCTGCAATCCATCAAATAGACATATTGATAAAAGATATTTCAGATCAACACCCAGATTTGTAGTCTACAGTGGTAAAGATGGTAGAAGAGAAACTAGAGAAGATGATAGGAAAACAAAAGGACAATATCACTGAAGATAAGGATCAATTGATATAATTGGTGAAAGAGTCAAGACTTCATTGGTCAAGGAAGGACATATTTAATCACCAAAGTATCTAATCATTCAATTTTTGTAAAAGATTTGGAGAAAAAAAGATTTGATGTGCAAAAGGGGTTAGAGAGCTCAACTGGTGAGCTTGATCCTATTTCAAGCTTGATTATAGCTTTTAGTAGTCAAGTGAAGAATTTATCTCTAAGGATGAAGAAGATCCAACAGGAGAAAGAAAACATAATGGTTAGTATACTAGAGATACAATCATATTTATCCCCTATAATAGAGGTCATGTAGTAGCATGTGAAGAAGGATGAAGGGATATTTGTCTTATCAAACATGAGCACTTTAGAGAGTATGGAAAAAATAGTGTCTAGTTTAATTGAGAAAATTATTTCTTTGGATCACATGAAGAAGTCATGGGACACATCCTTAAAGTCAAAAAAGCTAAACTTCAAGTTAATATTTGACAGGATGTAAGTGCACCTTTGGCATTACTATCAAAGGGGTAGAATATGTCAAGGGAAACATGTCCAGAAGCATAAGGTATTTGCCTTCAGTGCCAAATGGGGAGTTTATTAACATTGTGTTGAGTTGACATGGTTGCAGTAATTGGAAGCAACTAGTTTGGTTGTCATTGAAGGAAACTAAGTCAGATCAATCATGTATCATAATCACTGAAGTACAAGATGCAATCAGTGTAAAATTTAAGTAATTTGTAATATAAGAAACTGGTTAAGTCCAGAAGATCGATAGATAGAGAGGTTAACATTTTGGTAGTGGTCATGACAGATGAAGAATTGTGAGGTGCGGTCACAACTATCATATCAACATGGTTAGAGAAAAGTGTGGTTATGACTATAACTCATTTGGTCGGTCAGTGATAGAGATTTTGTTGACATAGTCACTCAGACAGGTAAGAACACTTTTGTTCTTGAGTGTCAATTGGAAGATCCTAGCTCGATAAATGGTATAGAAGTTGTGATGATATTTAACATTATGATGACATGTAATAATGGGTATAGAATTGATGAGGAGATATTTTTTGAATCAAGGATATTGTTTAAGGAAGATCTAAGATGGTGCATTGGAGAAGTAAAAATGTTTTTGACTATTTTGGAGAAATATAATGTAGATCTTATTGTAAGCTGACACAGACATAGGAAATTATCTTTTACATAGATTTTATCACTGTGGAGGAAAATTATTTAGATTTTATGTAGTCAGTGCTAGAATTTTATATAAGTGGTACTGCTCATATTGAAAAGTGTTAAAATAACAATGTCCTAATCAACGGAGAGGGGGGGTGAATCAGTAAATGCCAATAAAGAATATATTGAACTTAAACTTCAATTATTATTGTTAAAAACAAAATACTAAACTAAAAAGTAAATGCAACAATAAAACACATACACATGAACACCAAGTTTTTTCTCTAGGAAAACCCTGTTAAGGAAAAAAAGCCTGGTGGGGATGGTACCCAAAAATATCTAGACTATGAGTATAATAATCTTGTTAAGAGCTATGACCTTATTAGGAGATGAGTATTACAATATGTAGGTTTTGGTTAAAGGACGTAACCTATTAGGAGTATTTTACTTGATGTAATCCTTGTTAAGGAATCGACCTTGCTAAGAGTCCAGTGCTACTAGAGGCATTAAACCTATTAGGGGTGCATAATAGATCAACTTGATCAATAGATTTGAGATTTAAGTCCACCCTTAGGTTCTCCAAGCCTCACAATTTCAAGGGTAAGACAATTATGATCTGAAACTTCTTCTAGCACTCAACCACTGCCAAGAAAGCTCCATCTTGTGTGCAAATGCACAACTACTATTCTCCAAACAATAACCAATTTAGCCTCAAGATCATATTCGCCTCTACAATTCACATATACAGATTTTACAAAATTTCTCCTTCTTTATTTTCCAAGGATCTCAATCCTTATATACATGTTACAACAATTAAATCTGGGTGAGCCTACATAAGATAAATCCTATTTACAAAATAAAAATAAACTCATTCTAAGATGCACATAGAACCACTTATAATGTTACAACATAACAATTAAATCAATTAATCATCCAGATTCGTAAATAAAGCTCGCTCATCAAATTACTTGAAACGTGTTCCAAGTCATCCTCCAAATAGCTCTTCGCTAATACACATGCCATAGCTGATGTCACCTATACAATTAGAACTCTATACGATCATAATAGTCTCTCCATCTAGTGTCCAAAATGAACCAATTTTCTCTCATCATGAGTTAAACAACCATGAATGTTATCCATAAATTTCTACAATCAACTCTATGAAAATCACAGTTTCTATCTCTTAAAAAATAGTCATCAGTAAATCAGCAATAACTCTTTTAGATCAATTCATAAGCATGTGCAATCACATCTAGTGACCCAAGATATCATGTAGAATCTCCATATACATTTTCACATGCTAATTCATTATATTGTGTCCGTACAATTCTATACAACTTGTTTGCAGTTTCTCTAAATAACTAGTCAGTAAGATATGTTGACGTCAATGACAAACACTAAATTATAGCATTGAGACAATCTTCCAACAATCTCGTAAACATATTGCAATGCAAAAATTCTAATCCAACTTCCAATAATCTCCCCCTTTGGCATTGATGGTAGCATATGAGAAAAACCATCAACACAAAGGTCCAAGGTGTGTACTCTTCCTGCTTCCTATATTTTGCCTTCTTAATATGACCTTCTTAATATCCTCTTTAAAAGCTCCCAATATTTATGTATTGTAGCTCCCCCTAAGATAAATATTTCTCATTCAACTTCATATCAACTATTGTCTCCTTTTCATCTACAAGAGGGTTACTGATTCCTCCTTTTCATGTACTCCCCCTGTCAAGCTATAGGGTTGTTACATCTCTCCCCCAGAAAAACTAAAGGGTTTTTCTCAGTATATCTCTCCCCCCTTGACATCAATGGCAAAGATTGGCATAGTGTATCCTCAAAGTATTGAAATAGGTGCCAAACCACCTAGATATCTTCTATGTGCTCAAATAGTTACTCCCTCATAGGAGTAAATCACTGCATTTAGTCTTGAAAATAATGCTTTGAATACATGCGGACTAATGCATCTCTTCATTTCCTTCAGTTATCACCAGGAGGGTATCTGACACCAAGTCTGCCTCTGAGATACTCAAAAGTTTCTTTGTTTAGTGGCTTAGTGAAGATGTCTGCAATATTCTCCTTACTATTCACATACTCTAACTTCACTTCTTTCTCTCCTACCCTATCTCTCAAGAAATGATACTTTATTGCTATATGTTTTGTCTTAGATTGTATAACTCAATTCTTTGACATAATTACCGTGCTAGTATTGTCACGATGGAGAGTGACTAAATCCTAAAGATATACTCTAATATTCTTCAACATATTATTTATCCATATGATATATGTACAATTGATTTCTTCTACAACATACTCTGATTGTGTTGTAGACTAGGAAATATAGTCTTGTTTGTTGCTAAGCCAAGAAATCAACCTTTTACTAAGGAAGAATGCTTCTCCACTTGTACTCTTTCTATCATCTACATTCCCTGCCCAATCAACATTAGTGAAATCATGAAATGTAAAGTCCTTTGATCTATAATAACATACACCAAAATCAATTGTACTCTTTAGATATTTGAATATCCCTTTCATTTCCATAAAGTGAGACTCTTTAGGATCTGCTTGAAATCTTGCAACAATTCCAACTACATTAGCAATATCAGGTCTAGTATGTGCTAGATACTAAGGACCTCCAATCATTGATCTATACTTTCTCTATGGTACATTATTTGCTTCATCCTCTAAAGATAACTTAGTCCTAGTTACCATAGGAGTTCCAATAGGATATATGCACAAAGATGGGGAGCCAAAAAGGTACTACTTTCCATTTTGGCCCCTAAATGGCCATCGTACTTATGCACTAAAGTGAAAGTGCCCTATAGGGAACACATGCTATGGCTTGGGGTGCCCAAGCCTTAGGCTTGGGAAATTCAAAACATAGTGCATTCACCCTTTAGGGCACACATGCTATTCAAAAAGCTCACATGTGTGCACCTATGCAAAAACTAGAAAAGCGTAACATGCATAGTTTTGCATAGCACTAGCGCACTATAGCATGTGCACCCTTTGCAAGAAATAGAAAAGTGGAGAGAGAGAGAGAGAGAGAGGGGGTGAGAAGGTGAGAGAGAAGGGGGTGAGAGAGGGTGATAAGAGAGGTAGAGAGAGAGAGAGGTGTGTGTGTGTGTGAGAGAGAGAGAGACTCTCTCTCCCCTTTCTCTCTCACCTTCTCACCCTCTCTCTATCTCCCCCTAGAGGGTGATAAGGAGAGAGAGAGATGGGGGAGACTCTCTCTCTCTCTCTCTCTCTCTCTCTCTCACACACACACACACACACACACACACACACCTTCTCAATCTTTCTCACTCAAGCATTTGTCATATGTTACATAGCATGTACACACTATAGTGTGCACACGCTATAGCGTGTGTGTTCTTTTCAAGTCATAAATTTGAATAGTGCTAGCATGCTATAGCGCTAGCGCACTTTGTAATGCATTGGAATCCACTAAGGCTAAGGCTTGGATTTTCTTTGGAGATCAAATCCAAAGGCTTGGAGGATTCAAATAAGCCTGAGACAAGTTTTCCAATAGACATACAAAAAATTCACATCTTTTCTTATGTGCTCCTCGTGAGGTTTACTTGTGGTTCAAAAATGTCAAAATCAGACGATGTGATATTGTAGATCTCTCTGTTAGCTATCTAACCATATGATTTATTTTGAATTCTTATTATGTTAAGCTTTTCATCTCTAATTTATTTTTTTTGTATGTCTGATTTTTGTAAAAAACTAATGTGTAGTATTTTGGGCATAGATTTTGCCTTGTTTGTTGAATTTTGCAAAAAGTTACCTTTTTAGAAACTAGACTACATTATACACACTTTTAAAAATAAGAAAAATTGTTTCTATTAGTTTTCAATGATTTCTAGGGGGAGCACACAGAAATTTCATGTTTTTAGGATGTGTGCACTTCAGAAATTCATAAAAAATTATACATTCATCCAAAAATTAGTAGAAAAATATGGGATAAACTACGTGGTGTTGGCTAGCTTCTCACTGGAGTGATTAAAAAAATTCAAAAAAAAAGTTAACATTTTAGGGGGAGCACACGAGATACTATGTTATATTTTTTCACAAAAAATAGGACCACTTTTTGTGCTCTCCCTTTTTGAGGGCCTTAATCTACACTATTTTTTAAAAAAATTAGTATTTTAGAAACTAGATTCAGATTATTACAACTCTTGTTCTTGTCGCATCTTAAAATTTTGAGTCTAACTATCTTCAATTTCTCATTGAAGTTCATAGTTTTCTGATTTTAGAAAAAAAAGTGGCATCTTATACCCCCTTTTTGGTCCCCCATCTTTGTGCACTTACCTAATAGGTTTGTTGTCATCAATGCAAAAAAAAATTCAATAGTTCTTTAAGATATTTGGTCTGATATATGAATATCCCTTTCTTACTTTGAATAATCTAAAATCCAAGGAATAATTTCATCTCCCCAATAATAGATATTTCAAATTCATTTTTCATCTCATCTGCAAACTTATTACTCATTGCATCATTTTCTCCAAAGATAATATCATCAACATAAACTTCAACAATCAATATACCTTCTTCATTGTTCCTTAAGTACAAATTAATTTTAGCATTACCTTTCTTTAATCCCAAATGAATTTGATACTTATCCAATATTTCATACCAAGATCTAGGTGCTTGTTTCAAACCATACAAATCCTTTTTCAACCTGCAAACTACATCTTTATTTCCTAATAAAGGAAATCCATCAAGTTTCTCAATGTATACTTCCTCTTCCCAGTCTCCATTAAGAAAATCTTATTTCACATCCATCTAATATACTTTGAAATTCTTATAAGCAATATAAGCCAAGAATAACCTTACTGCCTCAATCCTAGCAACAGGTCCAAATATTTCTTCAAAATCAACTCCTTCTTGTTGCGAACACCCTTTACACACCAATATGGATTTGTTTCTAACAACTCCTTCTTCATTCATCTTGTTTCTGAATACCCACTTAGTACCAATCACATTTTTGTCTTTAGGCCTTGGAACCAACTCCCAAGTGTTGTTCTTTTGAATTTTCTCTAGTTCTTCCTTCATGGCATTGATCCATGATTCATCTCTACATGCCTCATCTATGGAATGTGGTTCTACTTACAAGATCGAGAAAATGGCATTTATAGTTTGTGACCTCTCCTCTCTATTATGTGATCTTGTTCTAGTTCCCTTATTGCTATCACCAATGATCTGATCCTTAGGATGATGTCTCTAAATATATTTGGGTGTGGTTTGCTCCTTCAGCTCCACACTTACACTATTGTCAATCATCAAAACATCTTGAGATGCTTCATTTTCTTCATTCTCATCGTCATTCTCTATTATTTGCACATTGTTTTGATTTTCATTCACATTTTCAAATGTAATCTCATAGGGGTTAAAGTCACAATACCTTTCTCTAACATAAAACCTTTCATCAACTCTCACATTATCACTTTCAACCAGCTTCCTAGTTCTTAGATTGTAACATCTATAAGCTTTTCTTCTAGTAGAATAGCCAAGGAATATACCTTCATCACTTCTAGCATCAAATTTTCCTATGCATTCATCTCTCTTAATGTAGCATTTACTTCCAAATATTCTAAAATAACTAATAGTGGGTGTCTTACCATACCATATCTCAAATGGTTTCTTGCATTTACCTTCTCTAATTTGTACTCTATTCATTCTGTATATTGTTGTATTGATTTCTTCCCTCCAATGCATATGTGGAACTTTTCCTTCTATCAACATGGTTCTTGCCGCATCAAGAACTATTTTGTTCCTTCTTTTAGCAACTCTATTTTTCTGTGGTGTCCTAGGTGCAGAAGTCTACCTCATAATACCATGCTTCTCAAAAAGGGTATTGAATTCATGTGAAGTTAACTCTCTAGATCTATCTGATCTCAAACACTTTATCTTCAAGCATGTCTCATTCTCAACTTTTTCCTTATAAAACTTAAAAGTCTCAAATGCTTCTAATTTTTCTCTAAGAAATCCAACCCACATCATTATAGAGTAATCATTAGTGAATATGATAAAGTACCTATCTCCAAAGTATGACTTGGTCTAATTAGGTCCACAAATATCTATATGAATTATCTCCAACTTTCTACTTGCTAAATATCCTTTTCTTGCAAAACTGCTTCTTATCTACTTTCCCAAAACACATTCTCTACATGTAGTGTTAATAGGTTTCACAATCTTAGGTAGATCTTTGATATCATTATTGTTAGAAGCTTTTACCATGCTATCAAAATTGATATGACATAACCAATTGTCATCAATCTTTGCAACAAAACAAATGACCTCAGTAGTGTTCAATTGAAATATATTACCCCTGGTCTTAGTACCAGATGCGATCAACTATCCATTAGCTCCTCTAATAGAGAAATTACTATCCTTGAATTCCAAATGATAACCCTTATCCACAAGTTGTCTAACACTCAACAAGCTATGCTTTAAACCATCCACAAATAGTACATCATCAGTGTTAGTCTTTTCATCCAAAGTTATTGATCATTTACCAACAATCATCCTAGGAGTATTATCACCAAACCTTACAACTCCACCATCAAACTTCTTCAGTTGAATAAATCTATCCTTGTCACTAGTCATATGGTGTGAACATCCACTATCAATTATCCAATGAGTTTTCCTATCAACATGAGAAACTAAAGATTTTTCTTTATGGATAGGATACTCTTCTTTGATAGAAACAAAACCCAAAACATCATTGAATTCATCATCTAAATCTTAAGATCCATCACTCACATAGTAGCATTCCTTATCATTCTTGTACTTTCCATATTTAGGCTTTTGCTTAGGTACTCTAGTTGGACATATAGATGAAAATAACCAACCTTATTGCAATTAAAACATTTCAAAGGTAATTTCCCTTCAAACTTACCTTTACCTTTCTTTTCTCCCCTAGCGATTAGGGACATGATTTTCTCATCCACTTGGTTGTCTAGCCTTTGATTGTTTTGCCATTCTTTAGCATATTCTCCAAGATCTCCATTGTGCTTATCTGATCTACTAGATCCAACACCAACAAATGTAGTTCTCTAAATAGTAGCCTTAAATTTTGTCTCCACCTTAGGTAGTGCATCCTTTAGCTCTATGGTTTCAAATGTAGACAACTTATCCACTAACATTTCTCTAGTGAAATCCTTGTATTTTGGTATTGTCTCCTCCAAAGAAAGAACTTTGGGTTTGTAGGTATAAGTCATAGATATCAAAATATTTTCTATGACTTCATCTTCTATATAAGTACCTCCATTGTTTCTAATTCCAATCACACATTCAGATACTCTCTAAACATACATCCTTACTGTTTCATCATCTCTCATTTGCACTATCTCCTTCTTTATTCTCTAATTCTGTAAATTTTCTCATTTAGTGTATTCATCTCCTTCATAAAGTATAATTAGGCTTTTCCAAATCTCACTTTGTTAGATCTCTGATCTCTGTAAATTCACCATCAAATAATGCATTAACCAAAGCTTCTTTTGCAACAATATTACACATATATATTTTTCTTTCTTCTTCAGTAGTAGCAACTATCTCAAGGTCTTCATCCTTTATGATAGGCACATATTTATAGGTAGTGAGACAATATTCCAATCCAATTCCCATCACATAATTATCCAGCTTCTCCTTCCATGTGTTAAAATTATCTTCATCAAACTTAGGACTCTCCTTCCTGAATAAGGCCATCCTAATATTTACCTCAAGTTTTTAAGCTTCCTGATCAAGGACCAAAAGTTGTGATACCAATTGTTAAAATAACAATGTCCTAATCAACTGAGAGGGGGGATGAATCAGTTGATGCCAATAAAGAATATTTTGAACTTCAACTTCAATTCTTATTGCCGAAAACAAAATACTAAACTAAAAAGTAAATGCAACAATAACACACATACACATGAACTCCAAGATTTTTTCTCAAGGAAAAACCATCTTAAGGGAAAAAATATGGTGGGGATGGTACCCAAAAATATCTACACTATGAGTATAATAACCCTGTTAAGAGTTCTTACCATGTTAGGAGATGATTATTACAATAGGAAGGTCCTAGTTAAAGGACATACCCTATTAGGAATCTTTTACAATGTGATCCATGCTAAGAGTCCAACCTTGCCAGAGGCAATAACCCTATTAGGGGTGCACAATAGATCAAACCGATCAATAGATTTGAGAGTTAAATCCACCCTCAAGCTCTCCAAGCCTCACAACTTCAAGGGTAAGACAATTATGATCTTAAACTTCTTCCAACACTCAACCACTACCAAGAAAGCTCCATCTTGTGTGAAAATGCACAACTACTATTCTGCATACAAAAACCAATGTAGCCTCAAGCTCACATTCATCTCTCCAATTCACATATATAGTTTTTAAAAAATTTCTCCTTCTTTATTTTCTAAGGATCTCAATCCTTATATACATGTTACAATAATTAAATTTGGGTCAACCTACATAGGATAAATCCTATTTAAAAAGTATAAATAGACCCATGCTAAGATGCACACATAACCACTTATAATGTTACAACATAACAATTATAGCAATTAATCATCCAAATCCATAAAATCAAGCTCAGTCATCAAATTACTTGAAACGTGTTCCAAGTCATCCTCCAAATAGCTCTTCACTAATACACATTCCATAACTGACGTCACCTATACAATTAGAACTCCATATAATTACAATAATCTCTCCAGCCAGTTTCCAACACGAACCTATGTTCTCTCATCATGACTTAAACAACCATGAATGCTATCCACAAATTTCTACAATCAACTCTATGAAAATCACAGTTTCTATCTCTTAAAAAATAGTCATTAGTAAATTAACCATAACTCTGTTAGATCAATTAATAAGCATGTGTAATCACATCCAGTGACCCAAGACATCATTTAGATTCTCCATCTACGTTCACACATGCTAATTCACTGTATTGTGTCTATAGAATTTTCTACAACCTATTTGCAAGCTTCTCTGAATAACAAGTCAATAAAATATGTTGACATCAATGAAAAACACTAAATTCAAGTATCGAGACAGTCTTCCAACAATCTCTTAAACATATTGGAATGCAACAATTCCAATCCAACTTCCAACAATCTCCCCCTTTGGCATTGATGGTAACATATGAGAAAAATCATCAACACAAAGGTCCAAGGTGCATACTCTGCCTGCTTCCTATGTTTTTCCTTCTTAATATGACCTTCTTAATATCCTCTTTAAAAGCTTCCAATATTTTTGTATTGTAACTCCCCCTAGGAACAATCTTTCTCATTCAGCTTCATATCAATTGTTGTCTCCTTTTCAGCTACAAGAGGGTTACTAACTCCCCCTTTTCATGTACTCCCCCTATCAAGATAGAGGGTTGTTACATCTCTCCCCCAGACAAACTGAAGGTTTTTTCTCAGTATATCTCTCCCTCTTTGACATTAATGGAAAAGGTTGGCATAGTGTCTCCTCAAAGTAGTGAAATAGGTGCCAAACCACCTAGATATCTTATGTGTGCTCAAATCGTTACTCCCCCATAGGAGTAAATCACTACATTTAGTCTTGAAAATAATGCTCTGAATACATGAGGATTGATGCATCTTTTCATTTCCTTTAATTTTCACTAGGAGGGTCTCTAACCCCAAGTCTACCTTTGAGATACTCAAAAGTCACTTTGTTTAGTGGCTTAGTGAAGATGTCTACAATCTTCTCCTTAGTATTCACATACTTTAACTTCACTTCTTTCTCTCCTACCTTATCTCTCAAGAAAGGATACTTTATTGCAATATGTTTTTACTTAGAATGCATAACTGGATTCTTGACATATTTACCATGCTAGTATTGTCACAATGGATAGTGATTGAATCCTCAAGACATACTCCAATGTCCTTCAATATTTTCTTCATCCATATGATCTGTGTACAATTGATTGCTTCTACAACATACTCTCATTCTATTGTAGACTGGGAAATACAGTCCTGCTTCTTTCTAAGCCAAGAAATCAACCTTTTACCAAGGAAGAATGCTCTTCCACTTGTACTCTTTCTATCATCTACATTCCCTACACAATCAGCATCAGTGAAATCATGAGATGTAAAGTCCTTTGATCTATCATACCATAGACCAAACTCAATTGTACCCTTTATATATTTGAATATCCTTTTCATTTTCATAAAGTGAGACAACCTAACAATTACATCAATTAATCATCCAGATCCGTAAATCAAGCTTGCTTATCAAATTACTTGAAACATGTTCCAAGTCATCCTCCAAATAGGTATTCGCTAATACACATACCATAGTTGACATCACCTATATGATCAAAACTCCATATGATTGCAATAAGCTCTCCAGCCAGTTTCCAACATGAACCTATGTTCGCTCATCGTGACTTAAACAACCATGAATTCTATTCATAAAGTTTTGAAATCAACTCTATGAAAATCACAATTTTTTCCTCCTAAAAAATAGTCATCAAGAAATCAACCATAACTCTGTTAGATCAATTCATAATCATGTGCATTCACAACTAGTGATCTAAGACATCATGTAGATTCTCCATCTACATTTGCACATGATAATTTATAGTACTATATCCGTACAATTCTCTACAACATGTTTGCAAGCTTCTTTGAATAACCAATCAGTAACATATGTTGACATCAATGACAAATATTGAATTCCAGTATCTAGACAGTCTTCCAACAATCTCTTAAACATATTGGAATGCAACAATTCTAGTCCAACTTCTAACAAAAAGGTTGTTGAAATTGTTGTGATGTTGAAAAGGTTGTTATGGTTGATTTGTGAAATCAATTAGGGTTGCAATCAAAGATATAATAGAGTCAGATTTGTGAACAACTACAAAGAGTAAGAAATAGATTGGATCTATCAAGCAATTAGTGCTACATCCAGATCACTCAACTTGTTGTTTCCTAGTAGTTAGAGTAAGAAAATACCTTAATCCAGTGAAATTCAATAAGTTTTTATTGTAAATCGCTTAATTGGGTGAGATCTCAACAAAGTCTTGAAATCCTTTAATAAGGTAGATCTTAGCAGATCTGGTTGTAATTCTAACAAGGTACTAATCACTCCTAACAGGGTGAGCCCTTAGAAAAGGGTAATTGTAATCTCATAATAGTGCAAACTCATTTACTATAGTAGTGGGCTTGTGGGTGTCATCTCCACTGTGGTTTTTTCCTCTAACCAAGGGTTTCCCACAAAAATCAATGTGTCATGTGTGATGATTTTTTGGATGTCTATTATTGCTATCTTTTATTTTTTTACTTCAATTATATACTTTACAACTTGGAAGTTATTATTAAGGATAATTATATATGTGGTTGAACTAGTTCTAAATTTGTTTGTACTGATTCACCCCCCATCTTAGTGTCTAATAATTCTAACAACAACAGGGTATGGATTACCTAGCGGCCCTTGTGGTTGCATCATTCTTTACTAAGACTTATTTTTATGTTGCCTTGAGGTTTTGGGGTTTGTTCAAATGCTATTTCTCTCTTATGGTGGTTGTTGGGGGTTCCTACGATGCATTGTTATTTTTGGGTTAGTGGTTCACCATATTTTACTTTATTTGTATTGATGTTGTGATTATAGTGTTGGGATATATGTCTCTCTAGCTGGGGTAGTTGCGAGATGGCTCTAGATTCCTACCATACTTGAGATTAGTGGTGGTTTATTTTCTTTTGGTAAGGTTGCACCTAGTTCTTGGGGTTTTGACCATGCTCTTTGAAACCAACCTTGTCCTGGGGTTTTTTGAAGCTCTGAAGATGTTGTCCTTGCACATGGTTTCTTTTGTTGCCACCTTTGTTTTATTGGTGATGCTCTTCCTTAAGGGTTTTTGTTTGGTTTGGGTCGAGATTCATCCTGTTTTGTGCTTGGGTATTTTTTAAATGTTATTATATTTTTAAAAATAGTAATTTTTTTATTAATAATGAATAGCTTGTGCAGTGGTAGTAAGAAATAGGGTTGTGAGCCATAATAATTTGCAAGGGGTCTTCACTGAAGGGGCAATATGATATCACATGCATTCATATTGGGGAGTTTAAAATGGACAAAAAAGAGGGAAATATATTGCCTAAAGAGGGGGATGATCTTTTTTGGGAGGGTGGGGGGTGGGGGTTTACATAGGAAAAGGGATCCAAGGGGTTCTAGGTGGGTGTTGGAGGGGAGTGTAAAAAAAAGGATTTGGGGCAATATTTTTTGAAAATAGGGGGATTCTATAGTATACCATGAATGTACATGCTATGATTCAAGTTCACTAAGTGATGCCCCCATGATAATTTGCAGGTTAGGGCTAATCTCATCCAAAACCTTGGGGATATGTTAGCTAATTAGGTTTACATTTCAAATATTGAACATGTCTAAAAAATTTGTAGCTCTTATGGTTAGCCAAAATTTGGTGGTTATTAAAATAGAAATTTGTAAGTCATGAATTGCATTAACTTTACTCCAGTTTTTCATACATTTGAGAAGGAACTTGAGGATACAAGTTTTATCATTTATAATTTCTATTTAATTTTCATAAAATTTAAAATAGTTTCTACCAAAAGTTATAAATTGGAAAATTACAAGGAATAATATGTCTATCACGAGTATTGGTTATTTTGTTTCAGGTGTATGTCTCAATTTAATTGCTTTCTTATATCAAGTTTAGATCATTGTTTGGTTTGCAATTCTTGCTCAATGTTTAAGGTTTCTTTATTTCATCAAAATAGTTGTAATCACATCTAACTTCATTTTTCTTATTCCATTCTATTTCCTTAATCCAAAAATCATTTGATCAAAATTAGATGTCTATTTACCTTAACCTTGAAAGCCATGTTTAAGAGGGTTTTCTACCAATTTTTATTTGAGCCTTTAATCTACCCATATATGTATATTCCTATTTTGTTTCTTCAATTTAAATCTACAATGAATATTACATCAAGATTGTAGCTCTTTAGCTTAAACCTAATGTCTAAGGAGCATTTATTCTACCAAAATTTATTTGGGAATCTACATCCAACCTCAAGCCTTGTTCACATATGATTTGTGTAAGTGTTAATATTTTCATAATTGTTAATATTGTACAAAAGATACGTCTTAGGTTGAGATATGCTAACCCTTTCATTATGAATTGGATTTATCAGAGAGTGGTCCTAAAGAGTAGAGTTGGATGTGGCCTATTAGGATCCTCCCTAATTCTATACATTTCTCATAATATTTCTTGTATTTCAATGATAATATTTATGTTTTGGTAAGTGTAAGGAGATCTTGGTGGTTAAATATAAAGGGCTTGTCTCTTTAGAGAATATTAGGGATTTGTGTGAAGTGTTTTTTGTTCCATTGTATAATTGCAATATACATGTGTGAATAGTGAGCTATTGTTATCCTTGATGTCTGTCCTAGAATATCTTTTTTGATGTATTTGTGACTTGGGTTTTTGGTCTCGTTAAATCAGTTTTCCTTTAATCAAAAACAAAAATTAAAGATCAAAATACCAATGGCCATGATGTTCATGACTATTACAATGAGTTGTGTCAAGAGTTGCTAGTTAATATATTTATTTAATTTTGAGAGTTTATCTTCTAGCTTAGTAAGTTAAAATATTATTTTTAGATACTAATTAACAACTACTTTTGATGTCATATCAAATTTTATAAATTAACTATAATTAACTATTTTTATAAATTTTAATTGACATAATCACTACGCTGCATTTAAATATAAATACTAATAATATTCCACTAAAAAAATATAAAATTCTCCTTAAAAAATAATTTAGATTCTATAAAACAAAATCCGACATCAAAACTAAAGTCTAACCAAATGTTCTCTTTACAAGAAAATCCAAGCACTATGATATACAAAGCTAAAACCATTTAGGTACAAAGAAAAAATTGGTCAGACTCATATTGGTTTAAAAATCGAGAAATATTTTTTTTCCTACTAAAATAATTTATATGGCCTTTTTAAAGATAAACTACAAATGAACTAAAAACCCGTTTCCCCTCTACATCACATTGGTATTATGCATGATAGGATTGGTATTACAAATAATATTAAATCCATAATTTAGTAATATTTATTTCATGATGATGTCAAGAAAGCAACAACAATAGAGGATGCCAAGAAAGCATTGACAAGTCTCATAATAGAAAATGCACTCCAAGGAAAATAAGGATTCGAAATAGATTGGTTTTGTAAGAGTGAAGTATGCTTCATGTATTAAAACAATTCAATTCCATCAAATCTAGTGAAATGGAATTCTAACCTTGTCCTATGTGGAAAGGATATAGGAAAATTACATTGTGGCAAAAGTAGTAGTTTTGTTGAGCTAAACAACTGCTTATGAAACCTGTGAATCTGATGAACGGACCTAAAAAACGTGACCCTGACAATGAACCTAGCATGATGTGGTCAATTCTCTATTCTCTATCTTGTTACATCAAGATTGGTTGCACCTTCTAAGATATGTGGTTTAAGGTGAGAGAAGACTGCTTCTGCATTATTAAATGAAGAAAATTGACAATTCAATTGTCATAAAAACCAACTCTTTAGTATATTTCAATACGAGATGTTTTTTCAATTAGCCTTGTTTAATTATCAAGGGAAGAATTTTTTTCAAAAATAATAATATCACATGAATCTTATTTTAGAATTTAGCATGGTAAGTACCAATATTTTAATGAATAACTTCATTCAGATAAGACTGTTTAGAACTTTTGAAAGAAAAATTACGACTTAACAAGAAATCTCTTTAGAGTATTACGTTGAAAAAAAATAATATAGTGAAAGTTTTCATTAAGGTTTGGTTTTGGTTTATAAGTTTGTGTGTTAATGATTTTCATTTGCTATTTGTATAGTTTTTATTATAAGTTATTTGATTAGAATTTCTTTTAATAATTTGTTAGAGTAACAATTTTTTTATTATTGATATTTTCTTTTAATAATTTGTTAGAGTAACAATTTTTTTATTATGGATATTTTCTTGTAAAGAATATTTATCAGTATTTTAAAAATTAAAAATATGTTATGCACCCAGAATGTTTTAAGATTAAAGCTTAAAAAATAGGGCATACACTGCTAATTTCATTGAAAAAATGGAAAACTATAAAAATGATGTTGTATTGCATTTTTAGATAACACCGTCTAAAGAAAAACACGTTGTTTGCATAAAAGAACACATATTACAACTCAGTATTGTAAACATCATTCTGCAAACAAATGATCTTATATAATTGCAACCACATAACGATTAAAATTATTGATATAACTCCACTCATGTAATAAATTATTAACTGTGAAAATCCTATTGTAGGTACTGATTATTAATCACCTAACTTATATAGTTTATTTGACTAAAAAATGTTGAAAAATAACACAACTACAACTTCACAAATAAAACTACATATGAAAAATATGCAACACAATGAACATGATATTTTTGGACAAATTGTCCCTGGAAAAACCCTAAAGGGAAAACCATTACTACATATGAGGAATTATATTAAACTTTAGCAAATCAATAGATACATAAAATGCTTGCTTCTTACTGACAGAGCTCCGAGAACATTTTCCTCTGGAAATTCTTCTCCTAATTTCCCCTATTGATATTCCTCTACTGCTATCTCCAACACTATCATTGAGCCCTTGCTATCACTCAATACTTATTTGCTAACACTTCAAATTCATTTTCTAACACTGTAAATGCTTTTCAACTGTGTTCTCCAAATGCCCATTGACCTCCTTTTATACTACTCTCATTGCAAAACCAACGCTCGAGATTTAATTTCAATCAACAGATGACATAAATTGAACTTTAAAAATCCATAATAAATTGGTTTCTACATGTCCCTAAAGGAATCAATTAATTAATAAATATTTGTCTTCACACTCAAAAGATTTCTAGAAAAAATAAATTAAATACTAATCTTTTGGTATGGACAAATAGCTTTCTAAGCTACCCAAACTAACACTCGCTCTAAGCGAGGAAGTTGTTTTGCATGACACCCAACTTATCTCTAAAGAAGATAAATTTCTCCTTCTCCAATGCCTTTTTAATAACATTTTCTACTTGTTCTCTAGGTATGTACTATAGATTAACAATCCTTCGTTGTACACAATCGTTGATGAAGTGATACTTGATGTCTATATTCTTAGATCTACCATGAAATACATGATTGTCAAATAATCTAATACAAATATGATTGTCACAGTGTATCATAGTAGTCTCAACACTCTTACCAAACAAGGCTACTAGCAAATTAAAAATCTATAGCTTCACATGTTTCCATGCTAGCTACTATGTATTCTTCTTCTGTAGAACTCAGAGTCATAGACTTCTACTTCCCGCTCAACCAAGAGACAATTCCTGATCCCAAACAGAAGCAACACCCTGAAGTGTTTTTCTTATCAAATGTACTATCTTCCCAATCTGTATTAGTATAGCCTATCAACTTGATTCCTTCACCTTGAGCATATCTAATCCCATACTCAATTATACCACAAAAATATGTTAGGATTATGTAATACTAAGAGGGGGGGTGAATCGATATTACTGTATTTTAATTTAAACTTCAGCCAATTATAAATAAACCATAATAATGCATAAATGAAAAGAACATTAAAGAATAACACATAACTCATGACACCATGATTTTTCTCGAGGAAACCCTGGCCAAGGGAAAACCCTAGTGGGGATGGTACCCACAACTATGCACTAAAATATTATATCCCTATTAGGAGATCTAGCCCTATTAGGAGCTAATTATTAGATAGTACATTTCCTTGCTAGAGGAATACAAAACACTGTTAGAGGTATAAAAAACACTTGTTTAAAGGTGGTGAGCAAACTTCTCTTACAATCAAAAACTGTTACAAAGAGTTCTCCAAAATGTGAATATACAAGCACTTATCTTGCTTAGGTAGTTCTGGTTATAGCTTTGTCTATCACTGATCTCGCATATGATCTTTTCTCTTAGATTCACAACCTTGCTTCATCATCATAATCATAATACATACTGCTTTCATAAAAGAACTCTATACTTATACAAAATCTACCATCTAGCCAGCTTCACAAATACCATACAAAACATAATAATTAATTATGTAAATGATAAGTATGAAGTCAGTGATCCTCTATTACCAAAGTATCAGCAATATGCTTCATTTATCTGACTTAGCACACTACCACACCAAGTAGCTTTACCACAATCATTGCAACTACTCATATGCCCTGTTATACTATTTCACTCTCATCGCATACCTTCAGGTCACTGAATCTCACTGATCTGATCACCAAAATTATACACTCTTAACTGAAGCATGTATGTATCCCAAAATACCTTCTACTAACTTCACAACCCATAATACCTCATAGATTTTCATCGCTAACCAAAACTGTAACACTGTACCCTGTTACCCTGATTCTGGTCAGTCATTTTCATAATTGTGACTCTAGTACAAAACCTCTCATCATGCGATCACTCTAGCATAAGTGTTTCCATGAATGACAACTATCAAGTGATTCCTAGTGACCCAAAAGACCACTTTCCAACAATCTCTCCCTTTGGTATTGATGGAAACACTTAGAAAAATGACTAAGTGTTAAAGCACTAACTATACATATCTCTTTTTCTCTTTTCTTCTTTTCTACTATTTTTTTTACATATTTTATTTCTACTTATTGTTTATCTTCTCTTCCTTTTACTCTTTACATTTTTCCTCTTTCTCTTCCTCTCCCTTTGACATTAATGGAAAAGGTGTATTTAAAATTTAAAAAATATAAGCACAAAAACATGTAGTGCTTACTCACTAGATTTAAGACATCTTGGAAAGAGTTTTCCAAGGTCTTCACTTCCTCAGCCCATGATTTTTTCAGTAGCTCAATGACATGGATTAATCCATTCAGTGCATATGATGCGGTCTCCACTTCCTTAAGCTCAGTAGGTGTAGACAAAGTCATTGGTCCTTCAACTGTTTCCACCTCTAAAAGATGAGTCTCAAACATTGAGAGCTTAGGGGTCAATAAGCTTCTTAGCAAGCCAAATCTATCTACAACTCTCCATTTCTCCATTTCTAGTAAACTAATCTTGTCCAATAGCCTAGATGTCTCTTTATCTATTTCACCCACAGTTAGTGAAGATGATTCACAAGTGTCCATCATACTATCAAGAGTAGCCCTATCCTTGGCTATAATCTCCTCAATGTTCTTTACATGCCTACAAGGACTTATGTAGTAGTCATAATTTTATTGCCTTGTGCTACACAATTCTTGGCCTTAGGAGTAGCAGCCTTAAGAATGTCTAAGTCCCATGAAATGGACTCACATACTTCTCTCAACTTCTTCTCCAAAAAGTTCTTCTTTGCCTTGTCTTCTGCAGTCTTTAGAAATGAGTCAAAGTGACTATCAAAGCTATCCAATACCATACCAAGGTTCTCAGCTTCATCCTTTTCTTAAAAGATAATCAATGAGGGAAGTAGCTTGTTTACTGTTTCTACAGTCCTAGACATTACCTTTATCCTTTTGTCCCATTTCTGTACTGACCTTTCTTTAGCCTTGGCAAAGGCCATGAAGGATAGCCTCATAAGCTCATCCTCATCCATACTATCTACATCAGAACTTGTTTGTTTGGCCATACTTGCCAACAATAAAGAGGGGTCCATTTTAACCTCAAAAACTTTTTATGTTCTGGTCTCTTCTTCCTTCTTTTCTTCCTACTGTGTTTCCTTCTCCTATACTTCCTCCTTTGTTTTCTCTTCCTCTGACTGTTCTTATTCTCCAACTTCCATCGCACTATCAAAATTATCCATAAATGGATCATTTACATCATGCGAAGTCTCAAGGATCATAGGCACACCAGAGACAAAGAAATCTAGTTGCATGTTGTCTTGTACATTTTCATCCACTGCTTTGGAACTTTCTCCCAATCACAAAGGTGTAGGCTTAGTAATCTTGGGAGGTGAGAGCTTCTTTGGCATATCATTCATTAGAATTTTATCTAATGCCCTTTGAGTGTCCTCAATCACCTCATCATATTTCCTAGCCATTATTTTTACTAGTCTAGCCTTTGTTCTCAATAGGGGTTTTAATGCATTTATAATTCTCTCCCTTTCTTGTATTGAGACAACTAGTAACATGTCCTCAATGGCTTTATTCCTTATGTTTTCATCTTCTGATTGTGCCAACTATTTCCTAATTTCCAGTTTTCTATACATCTCTTTAGGAATACTCCCTTTAATTTCTAACAAGTTTTTCTTTAAAATCAATAGATGCTCAATGATAGTATCTTCAATGATCACCTGGTTTTCAACATCATACCTCTCATAGTAAATGTCCACTATCTTCAAGTTCCCATATTTTATCACATGACTCTTTTGTAGTGATTTAAGGTCTGGTTTCCACAAAGTTTGTGGATCCTATTGAGTTGCTTTCTCTTCTACTTTCTCAACTACCTTTTCCTCTTTCTTCTTCCTCTTCACTTCTACCTCTTTCTCCTTAGGATTGTCCTACTTACTTTATCTTGTAGATCTTCTAGGAATGATCATAGGCACAAATTCTTGTATTGCCTCCTCTTGTGTGGCTGATAAGTCAACAATATCAACAATAGGAGTTACTGTCTTTTCTACCTCTAAAGGAACATGAACATCAACGGCTATGCTTGAAGATGCTTCCATCTTGTTCCTTATGTTTATCAATTTTTCCCTAGTGATTCCTACCTTCGCGGTGATATCCTCCACAATTTTACTGATTTTCCTCTTCCTTGTCACCTTCTCTTATTCTTCTCTGATCTTTCCCGCTTTCTCTCTATAGGTTCCCCATTTTTCTTGGGTAGGGTCTATTTCTGCTGCTAGAACATGCTCAATCTGCATAGTTAAGATCTCAGCATTGACTTCATACCCCATAGGGTAACACCATTTCATTCTTGGTTCCACTGCCTCAAAACAAACACAATCAGTTTCAACCATGAAATAAATAGTCCTCATACTTCTCAACTATGTTTTCTGGTATCATATACCTTTATATCATCTGCCTTTGTAGTATCTTTGTCATGGAAAATAGTTCACCATCAACCCAATTCTTATCTTGCCTTGTGCAACTTTCTAAAATTTGAATCCCAGTGGGTACATTATCCTTCCATGCCCTAGGGTGCATGCTAGGAAAATTTTGAATGATATGAATGTAGATATGGACCAATAGTGACCCAAACCTAAATTATTTAGTCCTATCCTTCTTTATCACCTTTATATTTTCAAGGAAATGTTGTGCCAGTAATTCGCAAAGATTATATTTCTTATTTTATTTCACCATTCTGTATGCCATCATGATGACTCCAGCTGACATAGAATTTGGTTTTCTACTATAAAAAAATTTGTAGCCCAACAACATTTCTACCAACCTAACATCTTGTTGAAAGATGTCATTGACTATCATCACCCTCTTATCCCACTTGGAATGGATTAGGGTTTCTACTTGTTTCCTCAATTTTTTACCTACTACAGGTAGGGATCCTTCATTATCAAGGCATGTAATCTCATGAATCATCTGTGCAAAAATATTTACTACTTGATCTCCAATCCAAACAAACTGATCATGGATTCTACTAAGGATGATCTTAAACCATTCGACTTTCATGAATTTAGTGAGTAGGGTTAGCTTAATGATAGACTGATCTTGTAGGTGTTTGAATTCCTCTACCATGGATCTATCTACTTCTATCATACTATCCAATTCACTATAGATGTTTACATCTCCAATTATTTTATACTTGTAGTGTATGTATGCCCTAATGTCTTCAATGTGAAAAACACTAACAAGGGTTTGTGAAAATGCTCTTTCCCGATCATCCTCATATCACTTAAATGGATGTCTCTTAAATTTGTACCTAGGTCTATCCATGACATCATAAACTACTAGTGCATCCATAACTTCTTACTAAAATAAGTCTAAATACCTTTATTGTGCTAAAATCTAGATCTCTACTTCATGTGATCGCACAATCTCTCTACTAGATGACTTGAAATGCTTCACAATTCTTCTCTCCTTAGTCATTGATCTACAAATGGTGCCAAAATAATATCTTCTAAGTTATTTTATCCTTCGCAAGTTGAGTGAGTGCATTAAACACAAGTAGCTCAACTTCGCATCCCGTCCAATCAACATAAAACTCACGAACATGGAAAATGAATCTCTATGTGATGTGCTCTCATCCATAGACTCCACAGTGTCTACACACACCATACCTAAGCTCGCATGAGCTTACTCCACATATAGAGGGGCTGGATATATTCTGTTCTCTGCATCCAATGCTCCCCTTAAGGCCATGTGACCTTCTAGGTTGATGTCTCAAAGAACTCATCATGCAAAGACATGGTATCATCAACTATCTCTCCCTGAACTGATTCCTTGTTTAAAACTTTCATCTTCCATATCTTTTCATCCTCCTTTCTCTCTCATTTCTTGAATTGATTCTCAAATTCACTTGAATGTATTCATTAAGACTCTTACCATTTTCACCAACATTCTTTCTTATAACCACAAGAGGTGGTCCTCTTGGTTCACTTGATCTTCTTGGTCCTCTTCTATTTTCCTCTCCATTGTATCTGCAAAAATTTGTAATGTGTCCAAGGTTGTTGTATTTGTAACATGTAGGTGGTCTCCTTTCCTGATTTACTTCTAGCTTGCATTATCTTGCAGTATGACCAAAGTTATTGCATTTTTGACATGTGATATTGGCTGATGATTTTTCTTTGACATAATCTTTCTTATACCTAGACTGATCTGATTTTCTACAATCTGCTTTGTTGTGTCCACAATCATAACAGTTAAAACAATAGCTAGTAAAGGGTTTGTTGCCCAAATTTTCCTATCCATTACAATTTGGCCACAGGCTGGGATCCATACAGTATTTTACAAACCCTTTTGAACCCCTAGAAATCCTTATGGTTCTGTGACTTGTCTTCTAGTCTCTACAAACACTCAACAATCTAATTTGAAGCCCTTTTATTTGAAAATGTGACCATTGGAGGTAAGAAGCCCCTAAACCCTAGGTCCTATCTAATCTATCGTTACCTTTTTGGGCCACTTAAGTCCCTTTAAATGCATGTGCCTTTTAAAAAGTGACGACTTTATGTGTTACACCACCAGGTCATTGAGCGGGGTCCCTATAAATATTTCTTTCAAAGCCTAAGTTTTCCTGGTAATTTTTCCAAATGACACATGTCAGCTAGGCCCAATTTATCAAAGTCCTAAGTGTTTTTGATTAAGAGGGTTAATCTCCTTAATCAGACAGTTGTCGCATGTTTGTAAGACTTAATCTTGTGCCTTGCAATCATGCGATGATCGTTGATCTTCCTTACAATGTAGCACTTCTGTCACAGTGGGTCCGATGTTAGTTATTACCGATGTGTTTGCTTCTGATTGGTCGAAGGGCTGTGATCTGGAAGCTTGTCAGGGCAGGCCCAGTGAGTTGTTTTTTCTTCAAGATCTATGGCTCATGCATGATCTAAAAGAATATTCCTAGCCCATGTGACCATACACCAACCATTGATCTTGCTTTATTGCCAGGGATTTGTCAGGTGGGTCCTCTTGTTGTGACGTGCTCATGTTTTATTGGCTAGCTAGAGGATGATAGGGCTTGTCAGTGGGATCGATGTTAGAGAATCTATGGGGGTGCTAGCTTGTACAAGATCTATGGTGGTCGCATGTTTGCATGGAATCTTTTGAGCCCATGCGATCATGCGACCATCGTCTGATCTTCCAGTGTTTAAGCCAACGTCGTCATGGGTCCGTCTGACATGCTTGATTCTTATTGGTTGCTAGGAAAATAGTTGGCATTTGTCATTGGGTCCAAGTATTTCAAGTGAGATGGTAGTGTAGAGAGATCTAACAGTTGGTGCATGATCACAAGGAATATTCTTTCCCCTTGCGATCATGCACCTACCATCTAATGAAAAGCTCAATGGATCATGGGTCCAATGTGCTACGTATTGCTAAGGTTCTTGATTTTCATTGGTTTTTGACTGATGATGTGGTCGATGACTTTTCAAAGGGGCTTGCATCTATTTTGAGGGTGATCTAGGCCATTTGATTTTTTGGTAAAGAATGATATCGACGATTGTATTTTAAACCTGAGTCAGCTAGATGTTGTTTTTCAAATTTAAAATATTTCACAAGGCTTCTTGCTGGTTCATTGCTGTTGGTCGAATGCGAAGGTGCAGGTAGCTCAAAATTGATGTCTTCAGGATAGTTGCACTTGGAAAGAATGATGAAGAGATCTGAGTGGCCGTCGCTTGTCAATTTCTCAGGTACCATGTCGGTGTTCTTGCGCTAAAGTATTATTAAAAGGTTGGCGCCACCTATGGTCATTTATAATTTTAAATTCAAATATTTGTGAGGATCAGATTTTAGACATTCATGATGAGCCTGACTTGCAGAGATAAAATTCATGGTGGCATGCAGTTTTCAACTTGCAGAAAATTAGTCTGATCGAGCAAGATATTTTTAGAGATACATTTATGATCAGACTTGATAGATTTAGGGTTTGATTATTATATGAAAATCTATGTAGCCATAGTTAGGTTTTTTTCTCCTACCTACGTGCAAAGGGAGATGTATATAATGTTTTTTGGTGCTTTTAGAAGCTCAAAGTTGACATTTTTTAAAAGAAAGACTTTCTTTTTGAGGAGTTATACATGGCATTTGTTATGCCCTCTAGCTTCTACAGTCTGTAATCTTTCATTGATGCTTAGATATTGCAAAGGCATTTTGTGACATTCTTTCTGTCCCTATGCTTTCTTGTCTAAGTTTTCTCTTATTGAGTATAATGTACTAGCTTCATTAGAGAAATCTTGGAATTCTAGGGCCCTTCTTTCTTTCAGCGTATTTGTGTACTTTTGTGTTTGATTTGATTTGAATGAGTTTGTGGGTATACTTCAACCCCCTATCATTCCATCTCATTCCTGTGCCCTTTTGCTGAAGAGAACATTTTCTTGCAGGTCACAGTCTAAGTCTTTTGTGCAGGCCTCTTTGTGAAATACTTATGCAAGCCTGTTTAGAAAGATTGTGCTCTATTAGATCTGAGAGCTTTCATGCTAGTTTGGTTAGTGTATTGTGTTCATTTCATTTCGGTGTATCACCTAGTAGGTAGTTTGCTTTCAGTCATTTCCCTTTCATGCATTCCTTCTATCCCTTTTCCCTCAAAGAATTTACTTTCCTATCAAGAAGCAAATTAAGGTGATTAACCAGGAGGAACCAACCTAGAACCTACAGGTCTCATCTCAATTAGCATAGGTCCCACAACCTGAAGATGATTCCCATGTTATACTAAGTTATCAAGACCAAGAGAGCTTGAAACAAGGGTGCAAACTTAGTGTATAACAATTCTAGCACACCCGGTGGGACATAGATAAGATTCAAACCAAGAAGACACCCCACCTTGGGTGTAACAATTCTGGCAGACCCGGTGGGACCAAGGAGGTCATAATTTTCATAGTTCTTTCTGGTTATGATATGCATCTAGCAGTTTGCAGACCTTTGAGAGGTCATTTTGTTGCATATCTGGTGACTCTAGAAAGTCTACTGGTTTCAAAGATCAAGTGTTGGTATGTTTCAAATCTTTCATATTCAAATTCTAGCTAATTACATGAGTAGACATGTCAAGTTATTATGGATAGTCAGGTTACTCATCATCCTATTATGAGAATAATGCTCAATGGGCTAGTTATCAGCCTTATGCAAACCACCCAAAGCCTACTTTTATCCCAAGCTTTCATACTATACAAGGTTGTCATTATATCCAACATGCCCCAAATGATTATGCCCTTGTACAAGATTATGAGCGGGACCTCTGACAAGATGGATCATGGGTCCAAAGGGCACAACAACAAATTCAAAGCTAGCTCCCCTATCCTGCTTACCACCCAACCCCCCTTTCTCAGTCTAATTGGCAGCAGATTCAGAGCTTAGACTCAATGAAAGAACAAGAAAAGACCAAGAATCTATTGCTTGATTTGATTAAGCAAGTGTCTAAGATCAGGGAGTAGTAGGAGATGGAGGCTCAAAGCTATGAGCAAGGGATAGTTCCTTACCAAGTGGTAGAGGCTCTTGTTGATGAGCAACAAATAAGATAATTTCAAGAAGAGATTAATCACCGAGCTCATTTTGAGTCAGCAAGGCTGAGATCACAAATTGCTGAACAAGAGGCCCCTAGACCTAAAATCCCAAGCTGGAAGGCCCATTTGTCTACACCTTCTATGTCTACCCCTGAGCCCTCTCAACTTCACATCCCAAGTTTTAAGGCAAAAAGTCCTTTGCAAGAGCCTATACTTGAGATTCAGTCTACCACTCTGCAAGAACAGTCTGCTCAAGAGAATTTTTCATCTCAAGAGGCCCCTCTAGTCTCTTAGGATGATGAAGTGTTGTGGATACCCCAATGGACTCTACCTCTTGGTTGTCAGATGCCAAGTCTTTTCAAAGATACTAGTCTAGTGTCTAAGCAAGGATCTATGGTAAATGAGCTTCAATGTGATGAGGAGGAGAGGAGATCTGAGGTATCAGTGCTAAGTGAGGACTATGATGAATTGGAGTAGCAAGGTGAGGAGGTGGAGTTTGTTGCTCAGCCTGAACTCTTGGTTGGTTTGTTTGATGAGCTCCCCCTCTTTGTTAATGATGAAGAAGAGACCATGCCATTACCTATGGCTGAAGGTCAACCATAACAAAAGGTTCACCATCTACAAGAGATCGATGCAGAGAAAGATACCATGTCCTTATTGGATGAGCTGCCTAGTTTTGTTGAGCAAGAGGATAAAATTATGGAAGAGGTCTTCCAAGAAAAGAACATAGACAAAAGCCCTGAGGAGTATGATTTTTCTAACATCATGGAGGTCTTTTGTGACAAATTGAATGATGAATCCCTACTCCTTGGAGTGGAGGCTCAGAGTTATGTGCTTGTTGAAGGAGACCTTGTTTTGGATTTCTCTCTTTCTGAGGGGCTGCTACATGAGCAAGGGTTGGAGCCAGTTCTAGAGCTTCAAGATATTGCCAACTTTGATGAGCTCTTTTCCCATTTAAAATAAGAGGATGACAATCTCCCGTCCATGGAGGTTGAGTTGGCATGGCTATCCATAATGAAGGGCAACCATGAAGATAAAGAAGAAACCATCAAGGAAAGTCCTACCTTCAAAATTTTGAGAGGCTACCCTATTAGATACTTGGCCCAGAAGGGGTTTACTAAGACATCTCCATATGATCAATTTGAGGTGAGTAAATTTGATCCTATCTTTGTAGAGGTAGTTCATCCTCATTTGATAAACCTTTATATGCCTCATATCCTTGTAGCTATCCTTATAGACTCAATGCAAAATATCCTAATGAGGAAGTGTAGTTACTTCAACATGCCAGTGAATGGTTTTGTTTGACCGATTTTCTACACTGGTTAGTTTAGGATAGGTTAGTTTCCTACTTTCTATCCCTGCTTTCTAGGTTAGTTTTTCCTATTTTGCAAGAAGTTCTCGTGCACATGTTTTTGTTCCTCTGGTTCTAGGTCTGTTTCTTTATCAAGAATGTATTTGTGCTCAAATAATGACCCCTATACCCAATGAATCATTTTAAGGCCACTGGTTTCCATGTCTAGCAGGCTAACATCCAACAGAAATCGCCAAAATGTTGCCCAAATTTTCCTGTCCATTACAATTTGGCCACAGGCTAGGATCCATACAGTATTTTACAAACCCTATTGAACCCTTGGAAATCCTTATGGTTATGTGACTTGTCTTCTGGTCTCTGCAAACACTCAATAATCTAGTTTGAAGCCCTTTTATTTGAACAAGTGACCATTGGAGGTAAGAATCCCTTAAACCCTAGGTCTTGTTCTAATCTATCGTTACCTTTTCAGGCAACTTAAGTCCCTTTCAACGCATGTGCCTTTTAAAAAGTGACCACTTTACGTGTTACACCACTAGGTCATCGAGCAGGGTCCCTTTAAATATTTCTTTCAAAGCCTAAGTTTTCCCAGTAATTTTTCCAAATGACACATGTCAGCTGGGCCCAATTTATCAAAGCCCTAAGCATTTTTTATTCAGAGGGTTAATCTCCTTAATCAGATAGTTGTTGCATGTTTGCAAGACTTAATCTTGTGCCTTGTGACCATGCGATGACCGTTGATCTTCCTTACAATGTAGCACTTCTGTCACAGTGGGTCTGTTGTCAGTTATTGTCGAGGTGTTTGCTTCTGATTGGTCGAAGGGCTGTGATGTGGAAGCTTGTCAGGGCATGCCCAGTGAGTTGTTTTTTCTTCAAGATCTATGGTTGGTGCATGATCTCAAAGAATATTCCCAGCCCATGTGATCATACGCCAACCATTGATCTTTCTTTATTGCCAAGGTTCTGTCAGGTGGGTCCTCTCATTGTGATGTGCTCGTATTTTATTGGCTAGCCAGAGGATGATAGGGATTGTCAATGGGACCGATGTCAAAGAATCTATGGTGGTGCCAGCTTGTACAAGATCTACAGTGGTTGCATGTTTGCATGGAATCTTCTAAGCCCATGCAATCATGTGATCGTCATCCGATCTTCCAGTGTTTAAGCTGACATTGTCGTGGGTCCGTCTGACATGCTCGATTCTTATTGGTTACTGGGAAGAACAGTTGGCATTTGTCAGTGGGTCTGAGTATTTCAAGTGAGATGGTAGTGTAGAGAGATCTAACGGCTGGCGCATGATAACAAGAAATATTCTTTCCCCTTGCGATCATGCACCCACCATCTGATGAAAAGCTTAGTGGGTTGTGGGTCTGATGTGCTACATATTGCTAAGGTGCTCGATTTTCATTGGTTTCTGACTGATGATGTGGCCGATGACTTTTCAAAGGGGCTTGCAACTATTTTGAGGGTGATCTGGGCCATTCGATTTGCCAGTAAAGAATGATAGTGACGGTTGTTTTTTCAACCTGAGCTAGCTAGCCATTTTTTTTCAAATTTAAAATATTTCACGAGGCTTCTTGCTGGTTCGTTGTTTTTGGTTGAATGCAAAGGTGCAGGTAGCTCAAAATTGATGTCTTCGAGCTAGTTGCAGCTGGAAAGAATGATGAAGAGATTTGAGTGGCCATCACTTGTTGATTTCTCAGGTACCATGTCAGTGTTCTTGCACCGAAGAAGTATTAAAAGGTTGGCGCCACCTGTGGTCATTTATAATTTTAAATTCAAATATCTATGAGGATCAAATTTTAGACATTCATGATGAGCCTGACTTGTAGAGATAAAATTCATGGTGGCGTGCAATTTTCAACTTGCAGAAAAGTAGTCTGATCGGCCAAGATATTTTCAGACATACATTTATGATCAGACTTGACAGATTTAGGATTTGATTATTATATGAAAATCTATGTAACCCTAGTTAGGTTTTTTGCTCCTACCTGCATGCAAAGGGAGATGTATATAATGTTTTTTGGAGCTTTTAGAAGCTTAGAGTTGACATTTTGTAAAAGAAAGGCTTTCTTTCTGAGGAGTTATCTGTGGCATTTGTTATTCCCTCTAGCTTCTGCAGTCTGTAATCTTTCATTGATGCTTAGATATTGCAAAGGCATTTTGTGACATTCTTTCTGTCCTTGTGCTTTCTTGTCTAAGTTTTCTCTTATTGAGTATAATGTACTGGCTTCATTAGAGAAATCTTGGAGTTCCAGGGCCCTTCTTTCTTTTAGCTTATTTGTGTACTATTGTGTTTGATTTGATTTGAATGAGTTTGTGGGTATACTTCAACCCCCTATCATTCTATCTCATTCTTGTGCCCTTTTGCTGAAGAGAACATTTGCTTGTAAGTCACAATCTGAGTCTTTTGTTCAGGCCTCTCTGTGAAATACTTATGCAAGCCTGTTTAGAAAGATTGAGCTCTATTAGATCTGAGAGCTTTCATGCTAGTTTGGTCAGTGTATTGTGTTCATTTCATTTCAATGTATCACCTAGTAGGTAGTTTGCTTTCAGTCATTTCCCTTTCATGCATTCCTTCTATCCCTTTTCCCTCAAAGAATTTACTTTCCTATCAAGAAGCAAATTAAGGTGATTATCCGAGAGGAACTAGCCTAGAACCTAGAGGTCTCATCTCAATTAGCATAGGTCCCACAACCTAGAGATGATTCCCATGTTATACTAAGTTATCAAGACCAAGAGAGCTTGAAACAAGGTTGCAAACTTAGTGTATAACAGGGTTTAGTGGTACCTTTACTTCTGCAATCTCTTTTCATATGTCCAACTTTGTTGCATCCAAAGCATCTACCTCTAAAAGGTCTGATCTATTCTTTAGGTTCTTCATGAGTAATTCTTTCTTCATGTATAGGTCTTTCATAATTCTTTGCTTCACTTACTCCTTCATTGGTTTTAGAACTTCCTGCTTCATTGAATCCAACTCCATTCATGTCTCCTTTGGGTTTTTGTCTTTCTCTTTTCTCATCAATGTTGTCACTACTCATGTGAAACTTTTGAATGTGTAATTTAGCTTGAGTGAGTTTACCTTTAATGATCTAATTATATTTGTCCAATTCTTGATATTTATCCTTGTAATGGTTAAGTTCAGTCTTCATTTGTCCTTAACGCAAACCAAGGCTAGAAGGATCCAATTAAGGACAGTTTAGGCCGAGCAACTTCAGAATTACATAGTGGAATACTCAACACAATAGATAACACAATAATTGTTTCAAGTAATTTGCATTAATATGCCCGGCTGTAAGGCCTTTCGAGTTAGGGCCAATTACAATCAGAAACAATTCTGCAAGATCCACAACCAGATCTACTGCAACCTCTAGCTAGTTCATCTCTAAAGACAATCAAAAGCTAATGGAAACCCTAAGATAGATCTAAACTTGAGCTTGCAAGCCTCCAAGCAATCTCCTTGTTCCCAAGTATGAAAACCACTAGCACTACTATTACAAACTATCAGATAGAATCTAATTTGCAAGATCATACAAGATCTTTTCCACAACTTTTCCAACTTTAGCTTTCAGGCTTCCCATCTTCCAAGTCACATCCAAAACATCTACCCAAGCACCCCTTAAATACTAATCATCAACCACAAGTCGGTAAGATAAAAACCTTAACTCTCCCTAACAAAAATTAAATGCCATACAAGTCAGCTTACAAATTGTATACAAACATTTAATTCAGCATGTCAGCCTCCAGATCCACCTAGGAGAATCCAACAAATGATACAAACAATAAATGCATGAAGTTGGCCCAACAAATCACGTAGAACTCTTGTCAGTAAGTCATAACTACCGAGCATCAGTGAATTAACCAAGCATGCCAAGCATCATCAAGCACCAATGTTGACCGAGCATCGTAGGTAAGACCGAGTAACACTTTCACCGAGCATCAGAGACTACCCAGTTCCTTCAATGACCGAGGTCATCAGTCAAAGCTGCAACTAAGCAAAACTAGCCAAAAACACAAACACCTATGCAGTTTCACCAAGGACACAGAATACCCCTGCCTCAACCTTGGATGCACTTGCATTAGACACCTCAAGTTCCAAAAGATGTGCATATCTGAGAAGAACATCTTTAAGGATTCAACACATGAACCCCGAACTAGTTCTTCACATACAAATCCTCCATCTTCTCTGCTTGCATATTCTTCCATTTCAGTTTCCTCTATCTCTTCAAGTCTTTTCTAAACAACATATAGGTTAGTTCTCCAAACTGATCATTCATTTTATCTGGATCTACCAACTAAACTTGGGAACCAATAATCAGGCTTCTCCTACCGAGCATTGTATTCATCAAAGCCATCAGTGAAAACTTCCTGTCATCCTTCTCAACAGTAAATACATTCTTCACATAGTCATAAATAGCTCTGCAATCATATTGCCAAGGTCTACTGAGCAATATATCACAACTATTCATCTTCACAATGTCACATAACACAAGATCCTTATACTGGCCAATCTAAACATCAATGAAGCATTGTTTTCTAACTTCCAGAGCATGATCATCTTGTAACCAGCCAATCCGATAAGGATGTGGATGTTTCATTTTGTTCAAACCAAGTTTCCTAACCATGTCCTCAGCAAAAAGGTTATTAGTACTACCACTGTCAACAATTACATCATAGATTTTAGCTTCTGATTTTCATCAGGTCCTAAACAAGTTACTCCTCTGACAAGGTTCATCCTTTGTACTAAGCAATGTTTTCCAAAGCAACAAGTTCTCTGATTCAAGTTCATTTTGAATGTTCTCATTTATCACAATAGTTCATTGGTCAACCTTCTTCTATGTACACTCAAAAGAATGGTGTCCTTCCTCTCCATAGTTATAGCAAGTACCCTTAAAGATAACTCTACCTATCTTCTTCTTTGGTTCCATAGGTTTCTATTCATCTTCTGCATCAGTCAGTTTATCCTTCACTGAGTGATCAATTTTCTCCTTCCCTTGGGAATTACTAGGTTGTTTCCTCTTCAACTTATCTTCTTCCTTAAGAGCATACTGATAAGCATCTTCAACAGAATCAATCTTCAGCATACCAAGCTCATCCTAAATATTGAATCTCAGACCATTCACATACCAAGCTACCTTTTCCTTACCAAGTTCTCTGTGTCCAGACCAAATAGTAAGCTTGTAGAATTCCTCAGTATAATCTTCAATAAATAAATCCTTCCACTTCAGATTTTGCAACTTCTTAAACAAGTCAAGCTAATAGTCAATCAATATGAACTTAGCTTTCAATTTTGTCACCATCAACCTCCACTGATTGATCTTCATTTCACCTTCATCTTCCCTATCTCTTTGTAGTTCCTTCCACCAAAGAGAAACATGTCCTTTCAACTTAGTCTGTGCTAATCTCACTTGAAGAGGATCTTCAATTTCTTCCAGCTCAAAGAAATCTTCAAGTTCACCAATCCAATCAATCAGATTGTTGGGTTTCAAAGTACCAAAGAAAGTAGAAACTTCCATTTGGTAATTACTAAACTGAGCAGCAGATCTAGGTAACTAAGTAGTTCTGTCTTCACGAGATCTATCCCTCTGGTCATCACCATTAGATCCAGCAGGTTCAAATTCCTCAATAGCTTCTTCATAGCCATCCTCAGTACCAACATTCTGAGGTATACCAATAACAGCTCTCATAATCTCGGTGACCATGTCATTCTTCATCAATTCCATCTCAGATCTGAAATATGATTTCACTTTCTCTATGATCTGGGATTCCATAGTATCACAAAGATCATAAATAACTCTAGGGTCTAATCTTCTTGGAGGCATCCTTAAAGATATGTAAAATAAAACCCTCTGCAACAAACCCTCACTAACCACCTTGTGACAATTTCTAAGTTAGATGCAAGTCAAATCACAATCTACAATCTTGCAAACAACTAGGGCACAATTTCACAAGTTTAGTGCTACGAATCTACAATCAAGATCATACGATCTATTTGCCAACAAGATCAACTTTGCAAGATCAGCCTTGCTAGGTTATCTTCTACTCAATTCTACTTCACAAGATCAACTTTCACTGAAGATCAACCTTCACTCTGATAAGAACCAGAACAACTTCAGCTCTTCAACTAGACCAAACCTTCAGCTCTGATACTACCTAACGCAAACCAAGGCTAGAAGGATCCAATTAAGGATAGTTTAGGCCAAGCAGCTTCAAAATTACACAATGGAATACTCAACACAACAAATAACATAGTAATTGTTTCAAGTAATTTGCATTAACATGCCTAATTGTAAGGCCTTCCGAGGTAGGGCCAATTAAAATCATAAATAATTCTGTAAGATCCATAACCAGATGCACTGCAACCTCTAGCTAGTTCAGCTCTTAAGATAATCAAAAGCTGATGGAAACCCTAAGGTAGATCTAAACTTGAGCTCGCAAGCCTCTGAGAAATCTCCTTGTTCCCAAGTATAAAAACCACTAGCACTACTATTACAAACTATCAGATAGAATCTGATCTGCAAGATCATACAAGATCTTTTCCACAACTTCACCAACTTCAGCTTTCAGGCTTCCTGTCTTCCAAGTCATGTGCTAAACATCTACCCAAGCACCCCTTAAATACTAATCATCAGCCACAAGTCAGGAAGATGAAACCCTTAACTCTCCCTAACAAATACTAAATACCATACAAGTCAGCTTACAAATTGTATACAAACATTTAATTCAGCATGTCAGCCTCCAGATCCACCTAGGAGAATCCAAAAAAAGATACAAACAATAAATGCACCAAGTCAGCCCAACAAATCACACAGAACTCCAATCAATAAGTCAGAACTACCGATCATCAGTGAATTAACCGTGCACACCAAGCATCACTGAGTAGCAGTGTCAACCGAGCATCATAGGTAAGACCGAGTAACACTTTCACCGAGCATCAAAGACTATCAAGTTCCTTCAATGACCGACCTTCCTTCAATGACCAAGGTCATTGGTCAAAGCTGCAACCGAGCAAAATCAGCCAAAAACACAAACACCTATGCAATTTCACCGAGGACACAAAATGCCCCTACCTCAACCTTAGATGCCCCTGTATCAGCCCTATATGCTCATTTGCTTCTTTCAGTGATTCTTCAACTTTGTTCATTGCATCCTTTTCATGTTGAATCTCTTTTATCATCAAAAGAATGATTTCTTCTTTTTCTTGCTCCAACTTCTTTACTTGATCTAATGTATCATTAAATGATTCTTCACTGATTTTTTCCATAAGATCTTGTTTTTGACATCATGGAGTTTCAAGATGTTCCTTTAGTTTCCTGATGAAACCTTCTGCTCTTCTCAATTTGAATTTCAATATTCCATTCTCAGCCTTCTCTTTGTCTAGATCTTCAAGTGCTACATCAAAGTTCACTTGCAAATTTTTGGAATCCATTCTGATATCCCTTAAGCTATTAAGCTTTCTCTCCAAGGGCCAATAGCTCTGATACCAATTGTTAGGATTAGGTAATACTGAGAAGGGGGGGTGAATCAGTATTACTGTATTTTAATTTAAACTTCAACCAATTATAAATAATCTATAATAATGTAGAAATGAAAAGAATATTAAAGCATAACACATAACTCATGACACCATGATTTGTTCTTGAGTAAACCCTAGCCAAGGGAAAACCCCGGTGGGGATGGTACCCACAACTATGCAATAAAATATTATATCCCTGTTAGGAGATCTAGCCCTATTAGGAGCTGATTATTACATAGTACATTTCCTTGCTAGAGGAATACAAAACCTTATTAGGGGTATACAAAACACCTGGTTAAAGGTGGTGAGCAAACTTCTCTTACAATAAAAAACTGTTACAAAGAGTTCTCCAAAATGTGAACAATACAAGTACTTATCTTTCTTAGGTAGTTCTAGTTATAGCTCTGTCTATCATTGATCTTGCATATGGTCTCTTCTCTTAGATTCACAACCTTGCTTCATCATCATAATCAAAATACATACCACTTTTATAAAAGAACTGTATACTTATAAAAAATCTTCCATCAACCAGCTTCACAAATACCATACAAAATATAATAATTAATTATGTAAATGATAAGTATGGAGTTGGAGATCTTATATTACCAAAGTGTTGGCAATATAATTGATTTATCTGACTTACCATGCTACCATACCAAGTAGCCTTACCACAATCACTGCAACTGCTCATATGCCCTGCTATATTATTTCACTATCATCACATATCTTCAGATCACTGAATCTCACTGATCTGATCACCAAAACTTATGCTCTCTTAACTAAAGCATGTATATATCCCAAAATACCTTATACTAACTTCACAGGCCATAATACCTAATAGATTTCTATTGCTAACCAAAATTGCAACACTGTACCCTGTTACCCTGATTTTGGACTTAGTCATTTTCATGACTGTGACTCTAGTACAAAAGCTCTCATCATGCAATCACTCCATCATAAGTGTTGAAAAATATGTTGAAAGAATCAAGACAAGTGTTAGTGCAATCAGAGCTTCTGGAGGAAAAATTGATGATGAAACGGTTATAAGTAAGGTTCTTAGAACATTACTCCCTATTTATGCAATAAGAGTTTCTGCTATTCAAGAAAGAAGATGTTAAGAAAATCACAATATAACTTTGGATGCCTTAGTTGGAAGATTGACAGCCTTTGAACTAGATAACTATGACAACTATGTTCCAACTTCTAAAAATATTGAATCAGCTTTTGAGGCCAAACTTTCACTCAAGAAAGGGAAGAAAATCTAATCAGAAAGTGAAGAAGAATCAAAGGAAAGTTCTGATAGTGATCTTGAAGTTATTGAAGCATTACTTGCAAAGAAGTAATCAAGAGGCAGAGGAAAATACATAGGTAAAACTCCTTAATCTATTTTTCATGTGAAGAAATTGGTCATATTGCAGCTAGGTGTCCAAACAAGCAAAGCAAAGATGAGAAGAAAAATTACAAGTACAATGGCAAGAAAATTTTCAAATCATTCAAGGATAAAGGTAAGAAAACATGTTTTTTAGCTAAAGATTCAGATGATAGTGAAGAAGAAATTGTTTTCATTGTTGTAAAAGATGAATCTGATAATGATGAAGATGAGATGGCACTTATCTCTCATATAAGCAAGAATGATACATGGATTATAGACAGTGGATGTTCACATCATATGACTGGTGACAGGACCAAGTTTGAACACTTTGAAAACTTTGATGGTGGTAATGTAAGGTTTGGAAACAATGAACCCTGTTGTATAAAAGGAAAGGGATGAATTTCATTAACCAAAGAACTTATATGTGATAATGCATATTGGGTCGAAGGACTAAAGCATAATCTTCTAAGTGTAGCACAGCTAATCAACATTGGATTCAAGGTTGAATTCATGAATGGCAAAGCAAGACTGCTGGATGACAAAGGAAAACTGATAGGATCAGGCAAACAAACCAAAGGTAACCTGTTTTATCTTGATCTTGGTGATTACTCATGTTTTATTGCTCAAATTGAAGAAATTTGGTTATGGCACAAAAGGTTATATCATGTAAATTTTGACAACATGATGAAAATAAGCAAATTCAAGAAAGTAAGAGGTATTCCTACTTTGAAGAAACCTGATGTTAGTCTACACAAGAATTGTCAAATTGGTAAAATGGGAAAGTCTAGTTTCAAAAGTAAAAACTATCAGTCTAAAGATATTTTGGAAATTGTGCATACTGATTTATGTGGACCTATTGGAATTGAGAGATATACTAGAGAAAAATTCTTTATTCTCTTTGTTGATGATTATTCTAGAATGATGACTGTTATATATTTAAGAGAAAAGTCTGAAGCATTTGAGAAGTTCAAATGGTATTTAGCAAGAGTAGAAAAGGAAAAAGGAAAAAGAATAAAATGCTTGAGATTAGACAGAGGTGGTGAATTCATCTCCCATGAATTCAATAATTTCTGCATTGAAAGAGGAATCAAAAGATAAGTATCAGCCCCGAGAACTCCTGAGCAAAATGGAATAGCTGAAAGAAGGAACAGATCTATCATGGACTGTGCAAGGACTCTAATGATTGAAAAGAACATTGCTATGAAATACTGGAAGGAAGCTATCAGCACTGCAGTTCATACCTTGAACCGAGTATAGCTGAGAAAAGACACATTCAAGACTCCATATGAGCTATAGTATGGCTACAAACCAAATGTAAGTTACCTAAAAGTATTTGGTAGTAAATGTTACATCTTAAAAGAATCCAGAAAAGGAAAATTTGATGTAAAAAGTGATGAAGGAATATTTTTGGGATATTCTTGCAAAAGTAAGGCATATAGATGTTTAAATTTTTCTACTCACAAAATCATAGAAAGTGCACATGTGAGAATTGATGAGTTTGCAGAAAAGATTGAAGAAGAAAGCAAAAAGGAATTAGAGGACTACAGAAAATTTGTTTACATCAAACCTGATACATTGCTAGACACATGTAAGGAGACTACATCGACCGAGCCCAGTATAGTAATCGAGTCACAAGAAGAAGTTCAGACTGAGTCACAAAGTACCGAGTCTCAGTCTGAAGCTACTGAGAAAGTATCTACCGAGCGCGAGCAATCTAAACTTGAAGATGAAGAAGATGACAATGTAACTCATTTAGGAAGCAAGGAACCTGTATTAGCCAAGTATGTCAGAAAGCATCATAAACCAGATTAGATTATTGGAAACAAATCAGATGGTACTATGACAAGAAGTAAACTAAAAGGTACATGTTTATTTTCTAATTTTGAACCTACAAATGTCAAAGATGCATTAGAAAATGAAAGATGGATTGAGGCTATGAATGAAGAAATAGAGCAAATAGAGAAAAAGAAGACATGGACTCTTGTACCTAGGCCTAAAGATAAAAATGTAATTGGGACAAAATCGGTATTCAGAAATAAGTTGAATGAAGATGGTTAAGTATCAAGAAACAAAGAAAGATTGGTATGTAAAGGATATTCTCAAGAAGAAGGAATAGATTATGGAGAGAATTTTTCTCCTGTTGCAAGATTAGAAGGTGTGAGGACTTTACTTGCATATGCAGCACATAAAGGATTTAAGATATATCAGATGAATATCAAATCTATTTTTCTCAATGGTATTCTTGAGGAAGAAGTCTACATTGAGTAACCTGAAAGTTTTATTGATCCAGACAAAAGGGATATGGTCTGTAAATTACACAAAGCATTGTATGGTCTGAAACAAGCTCCTAGAGCATGGTATGAAATATTACATAACTATCTTACTCAAATTGATTTCAAAAGGGCTAATGACAACATCAATTTATACATCAAAGAAGGATCAAATAACAAAATTATTTTGGCAAAAATATTTGTGGATGATACTGTGTTTACAGGAAATGATGATCAGTGCAAAGAATTTTCAGAGCTTATGAATAAAGAATTTGAAATGTCTATGTTTGGTCAGATAAAATTATTTGTTAGACTTCAGATTCAGCAGAACAAAAATGGTATCTACATTACTCAGTCTAAATATATTAGGGAAACACTTAAGAAATTTGATATGGAAGATTCAAAACTAATTGGTACACCCATGTGTACTGGACTGAAGCTTACCAAAGATGATGATTCAAAAGAAGTAGATCAGACCTTATACAAATCAATGATTCAAAAATGATAGTATGTAGTACACACAAGGCCTGATATTGCCTTAGCAGTTGGAATAGTGGCAAGATTCTCGGCTAAACCTAGAAAAAATCACATGATGGCAATTAAAAGATTCTTGAGGTATTTAAGGGAAACTGAAGATTATGGCTTGTGGTATAAATTTGGAGGCAATCTGGATTTAAAAGTGTTTACTGATGCTGATTGGGTAGGAAACATTGATGATAGAAATAGTACAAGTGGTGGTGCATTCTTTCTTGGCAAGAGGTTAATATCTTGGACTAGTAAAAAGCAAAACTGCACATCCCAATCCACAATAGAAGCAGAATATGTTGTTGCAGCAGTAAACTGCTCTAATATTATATGGTTTAAACAGCTTTTGGAAGGCATGAAGGTTGAGATCAAAGAACCAGTTGTTATGTTTTGTGATAATATAAGTGCAATAAATATTTTAAAGAATCCAATAATGCATTCCAAAACCAAGCACATTGCAATTAAATATCACTTTGTCAAAGAATTGGTGTAGGACAAGGAAATTAGATTGGAATATATTCATACAAAAGAACAAATTACAGATATCTTCACCAAACCACTACCTAAGGATGCATTCTTGTATCTAAGAGGCAAGTTAGGGGTCACTCCCCTATCCGAGGTTCACTAAATAAAGTTTTAGTGATGAATCAACTAGAACATGTTGAAGATCAATCAGTTGATGCAGCATAGTCAGGGAATCATTGCATATGAATCAGTACATAAGGTACATTGATATTTACCGAAACTATGTAAATTGTCTTTGGCATGTGTTGTCAAAGAGGGAGAGTTTGCTGTCGTTTCAAAAAATTTCTAAGAAGAATAATTTGAGAAGTTAAGAGGGAGAGTTCTTAGTCAGAGAAAGAAGTTTGACGATGATAGGAATCAGAATGAAGCTAAGGATATGTTTCTTACTCTTGGTTTCTCTGTGAAATTTCATTGTGCTATGACATGTTGTGTTGCCATCAATGCCAAAAAGGGAGATTGTTGGATACAATTGTGTGAAGGAAATTGTTGGATTAGCTATGTGTTGTCTTTGATGTCACACAAATGTCATATCAACTATTGCTCCCAGTATCTACCGAGTTCAGTCGGTCAGCTAAGCAGTTCTCAGTATCTGTCAAGTTCAGTTGGTCAGCTAAGCGGTTCTCAGTATCTACTGAGCTCAGTCAATCAGCTAGGTGGTTTTTAGTGTCTACCGAGTTCTCTTGGGTGTCTAAAGGAAACATGATAGGATAACAGTGTTAACCGAGCCTCCTCAGTTATCGAAGGAAAATTAGTGGTTACCCAGCTCTCTCGGTCTTCAAAGGATGTTGCAGAATTTGCTGTGGTTACCGAGTTCTGTCGGTCACTGAAGGAAATCTTTTCAAGATTAATGTTTACCGAGCAAGATCGGCCCTTTCAAAGAATTTTTTTATTACAGTTTTTTTATCCTAGCCGACTGTTATAATAATTATTAGTGCTGACTTGACAATCTAAATGATTATGAAATGGCATATATATATAGAAGGTCAAGTGGTGAATAAAAGATATACAGCATGTAGAAATCATTTTGAAGAAAAGTGTGTGCAAGTTTTGAAGGATGGTCAGATATCCTTGAGGAGAAGTAAAGATTTAATTGATCAGTAAGGATCTAGTGAAATAGAACAGAGATCTATATTCAGCAATTCAGTTGCAGGTTATTTCATTGTTACTCTCTAGCAATTGTAGCAGTGATATCAAAATCTCTTAACCGAGTTGGTTTAACAACCATTTTGTAAATCCTCTAACAAGGTAATAGTTCTATTGAATTGTTTCAAGACCTCTTACAAGGCCACTCCTAGCAGGGTGATTAAATCCTCTAACAAGGTCACACCTAAGAGTGTGTTTTGTAACCTTTTACCGGGTTGGCTTCTAACCAGGCATCACTTCAGAAGAGTGAAAAATAGTAACTAGTTACATTGGTGGTTTTTCCCATATTGGGTTTCCATGGTAAATTTGGTGTCTCTTGTGTTCATGTTATTTTCTTTATTCATGTAAGTTAATCAGTGATGAATGTTTAAGAACAGTTTAATTATTACACACTTCAAGGATCAAGTTTTCAGCATTTCTCTGTTTATTTACCGAGTGGCACAGTAAATAATTTGTTAAGATATTTAAGGGATCAGTGGTAATATTTTGAGGTTAACTAATTCACCCCACTCTCAGTTACTGCATCTATATCTCCAACAATTGGTATCAGAGCTTTTGGTGCTTGCAGGAAGGGTTTCAAGGACCTAAGCTAAAGATTAGGATGTCTTACAAAAGAGAAATTCCAAGGCTTAACAAAAATAACTTTTCAACATGGCAAGGTCTCATGAGATTACATCTGGCTTCCATTGGTGATTCATGATGCAAATATATTGATCAAGAATATACAATTCCTACTGGCACATTAACTGTTGAAGACATTGCAGAGAAAAAAACCATAACACTATGATGATAGACATTGCATCAGCTCTTAGCTATGAAGAATTTGATGAAATCAAAGACTGCACAACAGCTCATGAAATGTAGAACAAGATGAAGAAAATCTATGGCGGTGATGACAATGTGAAGAGAGCCAAAGCATAGAGCCTAAGAGGACAGTTTGATCAAATGAAAATGAGAGAAGAACAAAACATTGCAAAATATGTTGAAAGAATCAAGACAAGTGTTAGTGCAATCAGAGCTTCTAGAAGAAAAATTGATGACGAAACGGTTATAAGTAAGGTTCTTAGAACATTACTCCCTATTTATGCAATAAGAGTTTATGCTATTCAAGAAAGAAGATGTGAAGAAAATCACAATATAACTTTGGATGCCTTAGTTAGAAGATTGATAGCCTTTGAACTAGATAACTATGACAACTATGTTCCAACTTCTAAAAATATTGAATCAGCTTTTGAGGCCAAACTTTCACTCAAGAAAGGGAAGAAAATCTAATCAGAAAGTGAAGAAGAATCAGAGGAAAGTTCTGATAGTGATCTTGAAGTTATTGAAGCATTACTTGCAAAGAAGTATTCAAAAGGCAGAGGAAAATACAGAGGTAAAACTCCCTTAATCTGTTTTTCATGTGAAGAAATTGGTCATATTGCAGCTAGGTGTCCAAACAAGCAAAGCAAAGATGAGAAGAAAAATTACAAGTACAATGGCAAGAAAATTTTCAAATCATTCAAGGATAAAGGTAAGAAAACATGTTTTTTAGCTAAAGATTCGGATGATAGTGAAGAAGAAATTGTTTTCATTGTTGTAAAAGATGAATCTGATAATGATGAAGATGAGATGGCACTTATCTCTCATATAAGCAAGAATGATATATGGATTATAGACAGTGGATGTTCACATCATATGACTGGTGACAGGACCAAGTTTGAACACTTTGAAAACTTTGATGGTGGTAATGTAAGGTTTGGAAACAATGAACCATGTTGTATAAAAGGAAAGGGACGAATTTCATTAACCAAAGAACTTATATGTGATAATGCATATTGGGTCAAAGGACTAAAGCATAATCTTCTAAGTGTAGCACAGCTAATCAACATTGGATTCAAGGTTGAATTCATGAATAGCAAAGCAAGACTGTTGGATGACAAAGGAAAACTGATAGGATCAGGCAAACAAACCAAAGGTAACCTATTTTATCTTGATCTTGGTGATTACTCATGATTTATTGCTCAAATTGAAGAAAGTTGGTTATGGCACAAAAGGCTATATCATGTAAATTTTGACAACATGATGAAAATAAGAAAATTCAAGAAAGTAAGAGGTATTCCTACTTTGAAGAAACCTGATGTTGGTCTACGCAAGAATTGTCAAATTGGTAAAATGGGAAAGTCTAGTTTCAAAAGTAAAAACTATCAGTCTGAAGATATTTTGGAAAATGTGCATACTAATTTATGTGGACCTATTGGAATTGAGAGCTATACCGGAGAAAAAATCTTTATTCTCTTTGTTGATGATTATTCTAGAATGATGACTGTTATGTATTTAAGAGAAAAGTTTGAAGCATTTGAGAAGTTCAAATGGTATTTAGCAAGAGTAGAAAAGGAAACAGGAAAAAGAATAAAATGCTTGAGATCACACAGAGGTGGTGAATTCATCTCCCATGAATTCAATAATTTCTGCATTGAAAGAGGAATCAAAAGATAGGTATCAGCCCCGAGAACTCCTGAGCAGAACGGAATAGCTGAAAGAAGGAACAGATCTATCATGGATTGTGCAAGGACTCTAATGATTGAAAAGAACATTACTATGAAATACTGGAAGGAAGCTATCAGCACTACAGTTCATACCTTGAACCGAGTATAGCTGAGAAAAGACACATTCAAGACTCCATATGAGCTATAGTATGGCTACAAACCAAATGTAAGTTACCTAAAAGTATTTGGTAGTAAATGTTACATCTTAAAAGAATCCAGAAAAGGAAAATTTGATGTAAAAAGTGATGAAGGAATATTTTTGGGATATTCTTGCAAAAGTAAGGCATATAGATGTCTAAATTTGTCTACTCACAAAATCATAGAAAGTGCACATGTGAGAATTGATGAGTTTGCAGAAAAGATTGAAGAAGAAAGCAAAAAGGAACCAAAGGACTACAGAAAATTTGTTTACATCAAACCTGATACATTGCCAGACACATGTAAGGAGACTACATCTACCGAGCCCGGTACAGTAACTGAGTCACAAGAAGAAGTTCAAACCGAGTCACAAAGTACCGAGTCTCAGTCCGAAGCTACCGAGCAAGTATCTACCGAGCCCGAGCAATCTGAACCTGAAGATGAAGAAGATGACAATGTAACTCATTCAAGAAGCAAGGAACTTGTATTAGGCAAGTACGTCAGAAAGCATCATAAACCAGATCAGATTATTGGAAACAAATTAGATGGTACTATGACAAGAAGTAAACTAAAAGGTACATGTTTATTTTCTGATTTTGAACCTAAAAATGTCAAAGATGCATTAGAAAATGAAAGTTGGATTGAAGATATGAATGAAGAAATAGAGAAAATAGAGAAAAATAAGACATGGACTCTTGTACCTAGGCCTAAAGATAAAAATGTAATTGGGACAAAATGGGTATTCAGAAATAAGTTGAATGAAGATGGTCAATTATCAAGAAACAAAGCAAGATTGGTATGTAAAGGATATTCTCAAGAAGAAGGAATAGATTATGGAGAGACTTTTGCTCCTGTTGCAAGATTAGAAGGTGTGAGGACTTTACTTGCATATGTAGCACATAAAGGATTTAAGGTATATCAGATGGATATCAAATCTGCTTTTCTCAATGGTATTCTTGAGGAAGAAGTCTACATTGAGCAACTTGAAGGTTTTATTGATCCAGACAAAAGGGATATGGTCTGAAAATTACACAAAGCATTGTATGGTCTAAAACAAGCTCCTGGAGCATGGTATGAAAGATTACATAACTATCTTACTCAAATTGATTTCAAAAGGGCTAATGACAATAGCAATTTATAAATCAAAGAAGGATCAGATAACAAAATTGTTTTGGCAGAAATATTTGTGGATGATACTGTGTTTACAAGAAATGATGATCAGTGCAAAGAATTTTCAGAGCTTATGAACAAAGAATTTGAAATGTCTATGTTTGGTCAGATAAAATTCTTTGTTGGACTTCAGATTCAGTAGAACAAAAATGGTATCTACATTACTCAGTCTAAATATATCAAAGAAATACTTAAGAAATTTGGTATGGAAGATTCAAAACCAGTTGGTACACCCATGTGTACTGGATTGAAGCTTACCAAAGATGATGATTAAAAAGAAGTAGATCAGACCTTATATAGATCAATGATTGGAAAATTATAGTATGTAGTACACACAAGGCCTAGTATTGCCTTAGCAGTTGGAATAGTGGCAAGATTCTCGGCTAAACCCAGAGAAAATCACATGATGGCAATCAAAAGAATCTTGAGGTATTTAAGGGGAACTAAAGATTATGGCTTGTGGTATAAATTTGGAGGCAATCTGGATTTAAAAGTGTTTACTAATGCTGATTGGGCAGGAAACATTGATGACAGAAAGAGTACAAGTGGTGGTGCATTCTTTCTTGGCAAGAGGTTAGTATCTTGGACTAGTAAAAAGAAAAACTGCACATTCCAATCCACAGCAGAAGTAGAATATGATGCTGCAGCAGTAAACTGCTCTAATATTATATGGTTTAAACAGCTTTTGGAAGGCATGAAGGTTGAGATCAAAGAACCAGTTGTTATGTTTTGTGATAATACAAGTGCAATAAATATTTCAAAGAATCCAGTAATGCATTCCAAAACCAAGCACATTGCAATTAAATATCATTTTGTCAGAGAATTGGTGCAGGACAAGGAAATCAGATTGGAATATATTCATACAAAAGAACAAATTGCAGATATCTTCACCAAACCACTACCTAAGGATGCATTCTTGTATCTAAGAGGCAAGTTAGGGGTCACTCCCCTATCCGAGGTTCACTAAATAAAGTTTTAGTGATGCATCAACCAGAACATGTTGAAGATCAATTAGTTGATGCAGCATAGTCAGGGAATCATTGCATATGAATCAGTACATAAGGTACATTGATATTTACTAAAACTGTGTAAATTATCTTTGGCATGTGTTGTCAAAGAGGGAGAGTTTGTTGTCATTTCAAGAAATTTCTAAGAAGAATAATTTGAGAAGTTAAGAGGGAGAGTTATCTATCAGAGAAAGAATTTTGAAGATGATGGGAATCAGAATGAAGCTAAGGATATGTTTCTTACTCTTGGTTTCTCTGTGAAATTTCATTGTGCTATGACATGTTGTGTTTCCATCAATGCCAAAGAGGGAGATTGTTGGATACAATTGTCTGAAGGACATTGTTGGATTAGCTATGTGTTGTCTTTGATGTCACACAAATGTCATATCAATTATCACTCCCAGTATCTACTGAGTTCAGTCGGTCAGCTAAGCAGTTCTCAGTAGCTACCGAGTTCAGTCGGTCAGCTAAGCGGTTCTTAGTATCTACCAAGCTCAGTCGGTCAGCTAGGCGGTTTCTAGTGTCTACCGAGTTCTCTCAGGTGTCTAAAGGAAACATGACAGGATAACAGTGTTAACTGAGCCTCCTCGGTTATCGAAAGAAAATTAGTGGTTACCGAGCTCTCTCGGTCTCCAAAGGATGTTGCAGAATTCACTGTGGTTACCGAGTTCTCTCAGTCACCGAAGGAAATCTTTTCAGGATTAATGTTTACCGAGCAATGTCGGCCCTTTCAAAGAATTTTTTTATTACAGTTTGTTTATCCCAGCCGACTGTTATAATAATTATTAGTGCCGACTTGACAATCTAAATGATTATGAAATGGCATATATATATAGAAGGTCAAGTGGTGAATAAAAGATATACAGCATGCAAAAATCATTTTGAAGAAAGGTGTGTGCGAATTTTGAAGGATGGTTAGATATCCTTGAGGAGCAGCAAAGATTTAATTGATCAGTAAGGATCTAGTGAAACAAAATAGAGATCTATATTCAGCAATTCAATTGCAAGTTATTTCATTGTTACTCTCTAGCAATTGTAGCAGTGATATCAAAATCTCTTAACCGAGTTGGTTTAACAACCATTTTGTAAATCCTCTAACAAGGTAACAGTTCTATTGAATTGTTTCAAGACCTCTTACAAGGACACTCCTAGCAGGGTGATTAAATCCTCTAACAAGGTCACACCTAACAGTGTGTTTTGTAACCTTTTACCGGGTTGGCTTCTAACCGGGCATCACTTCAGAAGAGTGAAAAATAGTAACTAGTTACATTGGTGGTTTTTCCCATATTGGGTTTCCACGGTAAATCTGGTGTCTCTTGTGTTCATGTTATTTTCTTTATTCATGTAAGTTAATCAGTGATGAATGCTTAAGAACAGTTTAATTATTACACACTTCAAGAATCAAGTTTTCAACATTTCTCTGTATATTTACTGAGTGGCATAGTAAATAATTTGTTAAGATATTTAAGGGATCAATGGTAATATTTTGTGGTTAACTAATTCACCCCCCCTCTCAGTTACTACATCTATATTTCCAACAATGAATTACAACCCTCAAGTGATCCCTAGTGCCACAAAACACCACTTTCCAACAAAATAATGCAACAAATTCTTTTATATTATCCAATTCACTCTATTTGGCTCAACCATGAACTAACTAAGAGAGTTTATTGCAAAGGCTTTATATAGCATGGTGTTAACTAAATACATGAGAGAACCAATCAACTACATGTATAAGGTTGTATCTACATCCTTATCCATGGATATATCTACCTTCTTCCAATTTGTGATCATAGGTGTAGATATGGCTCTTCAATCCTCCATCCTGAGCCTCTTCAAGGTTTCAATACAATATTTCCCTTTTCCAAGGAAAATCACTCCATCTATTTGCCACACCTCCATGCCTAGAAAGTAGTGCATAATTCCCAAATCCTTCATCTCAAAATTTTTTGCAAGGTCCCTCTTGCACTCTTCTATGAGCCCTAGTGAACCTGTTAAAAAAAAATTCATCCTCATATAGTAAAAGAATGAGAACCTCACCCCCAACCACCAAGTAGTAGAGGTTAGCATCCACCTCACTCTTCACAAATCACATTACCTATAAGTATGTATCAATGTTCTCATAGGTCATGCTCTAGAAGCCTACTTGAGCCTGTACAAGGCTCTTTTCAATCTTCACATGTGGGTCTCTTTGGTGTGTGCTACAAAGCCTTCTGGATGTTCTATGTATACCTCCTCTTTCAAATCACCATTAAGGAATGTTGTCTTGACATATATTTGATCGATCTTCCATCCCATCTATGTTTCAAATAAGATCACAACTTGTATAGAACTATACATGGCTAATGGAGAAAATATATCCTCATAGTCTATTCCCTCCTTTTGAGAAAACCCCTTTTCCACAAACCTTGTCTTGTATTTCTCGATGCTACCATCTGCATCATTCTTAATCTTATAGATCCAATGTGACCAAACCACAACCCTATCTATTTGACATCTAGGAACAAGCTTCCACACACTGTTCTTCATTATTGAGGTATATTCCTCAACTATTGCATCTCACTACACATGATATTGGATGACCTCCTAATAGTTAGAAGGATGACCATTTCCCAATTGACTGACTAATGCCACATAGTCATTAAACTTGGCTATTGGTCTCTATTTTCTACTACTCATCCTAGGAGATCCCACAAACTCTTGAGCACCCCTATGTGTTTGTTGAACCTCATAGTTCCTATTTCCAACTGTAGAGGATGAAATATCAACCTCCATGTCTTCTTGATGAAGCTTTTGGAATTTTTGCACCTATTGCTCCACATTATGCAAACTCTCAACACTTGATCATGTGCTTGTATTAGTAATTGTACTTGAGCTTTAATTCCCTTGATTCTATTGAGTGATCCCTAGATCTTCTTTTGGCTTCTCACTCTTATCATCTATTGGAAAATCTCTAGACCTCTTGAATTCCTTTTCTTCTATGAATTTGACATCATGTATGACTATAATCATCCTAGTCCCTGGAATAAATATTTGGTATGCCTTTAATGTCTCACTATACCCCACAAAGTATGCCCTCTATGTAGTTTTATATAACTTGGTGTACGTGTATACCTAGGAATGTGACAATGAGCTAAAGTCCCAAATATCTTGAAGTGACTGACATCTGTCTTCTTTCCTATGAAATTTTCTTTTGGTGTCGTCTTTCCTAGTACCTTATGCAGAACCCTACTCTATATGTATACTAATGTACTACATGTCTCTTCCCACAAGTAGCATGACATGTCTTGGTCATGTAACACAATCCTTTCTACATCTAATATAGAAGGATTCTTCCCCTCAGTAACCCTGTTCTTCTGTAGGTTGTAAGAAACAATCCACTCTCTCTTGATTCCTTCCCCAGTACAATACTCATGGAACTCATTCCCTTTGTACTCACCTCCATTTTAAGATTGAAGAACCTTTATCTTCCTACATGTCAAATTCTCCACAAGATATTTGAACTCTTGGAAGCGACCGAAAACCTCATCCTTGGTCTTCAAGAAGTATATCCAGGTATTCTTGGAGAAACCATCAATAAAAGTAACATAGTACTAATAACTTCTAAGATATTTCATCAACATTGGTACACATATATTTGAATGTACTAAATCAAGAATACCATCAAATTTAGCATCATTCCTTGGAAAATTTTCTTTCGTAAACTTCCCCAACACACATCCCTTGCATACATCATTATGCTTTGTGCTCACCTATGGAACTCCTATCATTATCTCATAGATCAATTTAAGTGCTTCACAATGTTTATGGTCCATCCTCCTATTTCATATCTCTCCTTGATCTTTAGGATTACTTCTTCTCATGAGTGACTTAGGGGTATCAAAATGTAATCTATAAAGTCGACCACTCCTGACTCCAATAGCTATGGATGATTTCCAATCCTTATTCTTGAACAAAACAATCACCCCTCTAAAGACTATATTGTACCCTTTATCCTAAAGGACAGATACAAAAATTAGATTCATCCCTAAGCCTAGAACATGGAACACATCATGAAGAGGAATCATCTTTACATGCTCCCTCTAGAATTGAATAGTCCCTTTCCCAACTAAGTTGTTTTTGGACATGTTCCCCATACAAATATAGATTCTGGTTTCATCCTCCTTATAACTGGAGAAGTACTCTCTAGCTTTTATCATATGAAATGATGCCCCAGTATCTATATACCAAACACATCATAAGGTTGAGCTAACCATACAAGCTATGAGTGCAAACTCATCCTCCATTATACTAGAGAGCTCACCTACACTTGTTGAAGCTTCCACTTGCCTGTTATATTTCTTCTCATTCTTCTTCCTTTCCAAAAAATCATTAACATAGTGACCAAACTTGTGACAACCATATCGATTTATCTTAGACAAGTCCTTCTTCTTCACACTTTGTGAATTTGATCCTTTGCTAGACCCCTTCTTTTCTTTCCCTTTCCTGCTAGGGAAAAATTTTCTTATTCCACCTCACTTTTTTTACTCTTATTATTGGTCCCACTACCAAGAATTAGTCTAAGCTCCTCCTCAGTAAAATCACTTCATAGTACTCAATCCCAATTTGGTAAGGTGTCTCATCCATTAATAACTTGAACAAAGACATCCCACTTCTTAGTAAACCCATTTAGGGATATTCTAACTAGCTCATCATCATCTTGTTTATCTCCAACAGATTCTAACTCATCCTTGACAAGTCTAATCCTGATCACGTAACTTGTAACATCTTCTCCCTTGTTCATCTAGGTATTCCTCATCTTTTCTTTGAGAATCATCTTATGATTAGTGGTAGAATTTGGTACAAATTCAAAATGGCATCCAACATATTCTTTGCTATATCTAATTCAATGATATGTGGAACTATTTGGTCCTTGACACCGTCAAGGATTATCCTCCTCAGCTTGGCATCATCCTTATTTTATGCTAAGAGCTATGTTGGATTTGTATGTACAGCTGCAATACTGGTCACATATTCCTTGATACCATTCTCTTCCAGAAATAAAGAAATTCTAGCTTTCTAGACACCAAAATTTGAGGCTCCATACAATCTAGCATGATCTCTCAAACCATTTGTGGCCATCTTAAAGGATAAAAGAAATAATAATTCTAAAGAGATTGAATTATGATTTATAAACCCTCAATTTTCTTTCCTCTGCCTAGGGTAAAACTTTTGTACCATCGACTTAGCTTTGATACCATGTGAAAAATATATTGTAGCTATTGATTATTAATCACCTAACTTATATAGTTTATTTAACTAGAAACTATTAAAAGAATAACACAAGTAACTTCATAAATAAAATTACATATGAAAAATATGAAACACAATGAACATGATATTTTTGGACAAACTATCCCTGGAAGAACCCCGAAGAGAAAAAAAATACTACAGATGAGGAATTATATTAAAATTCAGCAAATCAAGAGATACATAAATTGCTTGCCTCTTACTAGCAGATCTCTGGTGATATTTTCCTCTGAAAATTATTCTCCCAATTTCTCCTGTTGAGATTCCTCTACCACTTTTTCCAATGCTATCAGCTCGCCCTTTCTATCATTATAAAACTCATTTGCTAACACTACAAATTTATTTGCTAACATTGTAAATACTTCTCAAGGGTGTTCTCTAAATGCCCACTTAACCCATTTTATACTACTCTCATTGGAAAACCAATGAATGAGATTTAATTTCAATCAATGACTAAGTTAAATTGGACTTTAACAACCCATAACAAATTTTTTGCTACATGTCCCTAAAGAAATCAATTAATTAATAAATAATTATATTCACACTCAACAAATTTCTAGAACAATATTTAAATACTAGTCCTTGGGTATGGACAAACAACTGTCCAAGCTACCCAAACTAACATTGACTAAGTTTAATCTTTAAAATCTGAATCCCTTGCAAGTAGCCAGATAGAAGTTATAGTTATGGGTTGCTATGGAAATGTTGAGGTAAGGTTCTATTGGGATACATTCAAAGTAGATTGGTTGAGTGCAAGTGCATTTGGTTAGAAATGAGCAAGGCAATTTCTAGATGCACAATAATTTGATGTACTTCCACACCAGTTATATATACTGCAACACCTCCCACTACTACACTAGAAGTTTCCTACTGGACTACATGTTGGATCTCCCTTGATCTTCACCATAACTTCCATCAACTCTAAAAACATATAGAGTGATAATCCTAATCTTCTCTCTTCCATCTCTTTTCTCCTTGGATTAGTGTGATAACAAGAATCCCACGATACTGTTAATTAGTAAGAAAATCATTATGTTCTCCTATTTATGTAATAATATCATATATACTAGTAATAGTAGTTAGTAAGATTACTATAGTTAGTTAAATAATAAGAGAAAGAAAAAAAAATTGTATTGAAATATCTCCATATCAAAATCGAGCAAGCAAATGACACTCACGCTTTTTTGACTTAAGCCTTCTTAAAATAAAAAGTGTAGAGGTCCAGTGGTTTTTAAGAGCACCTTTCTTATCAAAATGTGTGATTTGGTCTAGTAGTTAGGTTTTGATGGAGACCAAAGTTAGTCTTTATAATGATATCTTAGAGTCAATTTGATTGTAATACCATACTCTATGTCATCTCTTGTGCATAAGAAGATGTAACAAGTGCACGAAGAATTAGAATACTATTCTAGGATGTCTGGTCATTGATTGTAGGGACATTAGATATGAGCCATGGTTTTAGATATTATTTGATGGTTTCTAGGATGTGATAATAGCATGTAGATTTCAATTTTCTTTATAAGTATTTTTATATAATAAAATTGAAAGATTATTTTAATATAAATGTAAGCATCTTTTTATAATAAAATTAAAAAAATATAAATTTAATATTATCATTTATAAATTAATATAAATGATATATGTTGGAGACTTTGGAGACAATTTATATCATTTATCAAATACTTTTTATATTGGCTATACGTATTATATTGTATTATTTCAGACTTTGGAGACAATTATTTTTTATGCATATTTAGATGGCAATCTAAAAATTGTGGGTAAGGGTAATATGTGTACTTGGTTTTTCAGTTAGTGGGTGGTAGGGTTGCTCAATTTGAATTTGTCATCTCTATTCTTTTCATACTACATATTTCCTTTAAAAATCATGAATAGAGTTCAGTAGCTTGCCACTTTTAAAAAATAATAATAATAAACATCATTTATATTTGATCTATTTATTTTTTACTAATTCATTAAATTTATTGACTAATCACATCTTTTATTAAATTTATAATATTTTTATTGCATCATTTACTATCAACAAAATTGAAGTTTTATTTCTTTACTTCCTAATGCAGCAAGATTCATTTTCATGAAAGGGCCCAACCAACTTGGTGGAGTGGGTTTGAATCCCATGACTATATTGTTCTACCCAATGAGAAACTAGATTTGACTTCCACAAAAGCTCCTCATGATAGTTTTCTTTCAAAGTTATTCCACTTTGTAGTGCAAGAAAGCTCCAAAGCCTAAGCTTGTGAAAGTAATTAGCTCCAATGTAGGATTCAAAATGGCCTCTCATATTCTTGGGAGACTTATGACATGAAATCAAACAATCTTCATCCCAATGTTGTGTCTATTATATCTCCTACACACATAGGATATGGAGAAATTTTAAAAAGAGAAGAAAACCTTGAAAAGGAATCCCCATCTAGAAGTGAGCACAAATGAACAAAAGTAAAAAGAAAGAAAAGATCTCAATAAAAATAATACATCAAATGACTTTAAGATCATCAGAGAAAAGGAAAGGTTGAAACATATAAAATTTTGAATTACACCCATGTGGGTCATGCTTTTTGTTACTTTTTAAACTAGCCATATATAGAGTGGAACCTTGGTCCACAATTTACATGAAAATATTATGAAATGGCTAGTTGTTATTGTTGTAAGTTAATTATAATAAAATTTATTATCCATGTATTTTACTATTTATGAATCCACGATTCTTGAGAATCAACAATATTCTTTTCTAACATCTTAATAATTTATCGAGAGTTTTAGAACAAACAAAGAAAATTTATTATTATTACTTTCTAAATTAATGAAAGGGTATGTGCAAGATTATGGTATGCCAAACTAGGCCCTTAAGTGGCAATGAAAATTCAGAAAATCAAGTTTAAGCAAGTTGACATAATAATTTGAACAAGTTATAAATATTATATTAAAAATATTTAAGAAGAGAATCTGTAGAAAATTGAATTTAGTTTCTAAGATACTAGGCCCTTTTTGAAAAAAAATTATTCTATATGTTGAAAATTTCAAATTTCAATGTAGTAGTATGGAAATTTCAAGAAAAAAATAAGGAGTAGGTGTATGTGTGACTACCTTAAACACAATCAAATGATATTTTTTTTTTACAAGATTCTAGATATAAGTAGTAGACTCGTTTCCTGATGTGACATATTTTTAAGTAATTTTTTTCAAAGAAAATAATTAATTATGATTTTTCTTTTAAAATTTTTCCAAAATACAAAAACTCTTGTGTCTGACCACATTAACTTAGTCTAAAATTTATCAAATTGAAAAATTATTTTTATTTTTATTCTATTACAAAAATCATAGAATGTGACACATGTTTTGGATTTCAAAAATGCTATACAGTTTGAAAGTTGTAGCTATTTTTCAATAAGTCTATCAATTAGGACTAGAAAGATAATAAGTAGGTCTATGTCTGACCACATTAAAAAATATCAAATGATAATATTATTTTATAAGATTATAGATAAAACTAGTAGACTCATGTTCGGATTTTATTTATATTTAATTATATTTTTTTCTAAGTAAATAGTTAATTATGATTTTTCTGCTACAAATTTTCTTGAATATTAAAACTCTCGTGTCTAACCACCTTAACTTAGTATAAACTTCATCAAATTGAAAGAATTGTTTATTATTGTATTAGGTGAAGCATAGAATGTGATGTATATTTCAAATTTTAAAAATGTTATATTGTTTGAAAGTTATAGTTATTTTTCAAAGAGTCTATCAATCAGGACTTCTTTTTCACATCGCCACTTTTTGGCATACCATGATCCTGCACATACCCAAAATTTGTAAATTATAATCTTGATTAATAAGTAGTGCCTTACATTTCCATGTATATATGTGATTATCTAAGGTCTATAATATATAATACAAGGAGAAGAATGGCTCTTTTTCTTCAAGAGTGAAAACTAGAAGTAAGAATATATCGATCGGACTATTGGGTTGCTAATAGATGAGTTGGTGGGTCCTCTTTTATTCAAACTTGGGACAAGCTAAGAATGGATTAGGTTACTGATGGTTTACAAATAACACTTTTGGATATGGGCATGTCCGGCTCCCCCTATCTTTCAAATGAATATTATCTCTGGGAATGTCAGTGCGTTGAAACACCCTCACAAACATTCCATCTTATTGAATTTTATAAGGGAACATAGGTGGGATATTTGTATTGTGTAGGAAACTAAGATGGATATTTGTAGACTTGATGATATTAAGTTAACCATTTTTAAAGATTGTGGGGTATATTTGGTTGATCAAAAGGTGCTTCAAGAGGTTTGGCCTCATTTTAGAATCCTATATTGGTTAAAGGTACTATCATTTTATCTTGTTTTAAACACATTGCTACTAAATTCATTCATTTGAATGATGGTTCTAGTTGGATTGTCTCAAATATCTATGCCCAAAATAATAAAGTTACTAGAAGTAATCTTTAGGATTCCCTATCGGCTTTTAGATCTATGATTGTTGGGGAAAAATGGATTGTGATGGGGGAATTTAATAATCCTCTATTTAGTCATGAGATGAAGGGTGGAGTCCTAGTAGTAGTTGATAGTTGTCAACATTTGATGGAATTTATTAATACACAAGGTTTGATTAATTTGGATCTTCATGGAGTGGATTTTACTTGGTCCAATAGGCATACAAATGAGGATCTAATTAAAGTGTGTCTTTATAGGGATCTTTTAACTCATGGTTTATTAACTCTTTATGACTATAGATTATCTTCCCTTTCCTAGATTAGTTATGATCATTTCCCCATCTCTTTGGTCATTGACAATTTATATAGGAAGAAAAACTTCCCCTTTAGATTTGAAAATAATGTGGACCCTAAGTATTGATCTCCACTCTAAGATAAGTAACTGGTAGGAAATTGATATTCATGGGACTGCCATGTTTATGGAAAAGAAGTTGGCCATTGTAAAATCTAATGTGCAAAAATGGAACAAAAAATCTTCTGGCCATATATTTTCTAATAAAGAAAAGTTTAGAAAAGACTTGGATTCATATTAGATTTAGATTCAATCTCTAGGGGCATGTAAAGATCTAGTTGACTAGGATATTTCTATTTTTACTAAGATACCTGATCTCATTAGGAAAGAAGAGGATTTCTAGAAATAGATATCAAGAAGTATTTGGTTGAAGAGTGGAGATAGAAATACAAATTTTTTCCATTTGACTACTTTGAAACATAGGGCCTCTAATAAAATCCATTCTATCAAATTCGATGGTAGATCTCTTGAGAAATAAGAAGATATTATGAATGCAGCTATGAGTTACTTCTCTTCTATACTTTTTAATGATCATCCTCTTGACATGGACAACTATAAAAGCCTTATGGATGAGATCTCCTCTATTCTCACACCAGATATGAATCATTCTCTTTCTATAATTCCCTCTAGGTTAGAGGTTTGGGAGGATGTGGCTTCTTTTGAAGGTAACAAGGCCCCGAGGCCTGATGGTTTTCCTATGTTCCTTTTCCACATGTATTGAGATATTGTGGGTCCTGATGTTATTGTTGTTTCAAGGAGTTTTTGGGTGCTAGGATTTTATTTAAAGAGATGAATACCACTTTTGATGTTCTTGTTCCTAAGAATCCTAGAGCCGATTCTTTTCAGGATTTTAGGCCTATTAGTCCTTGCAACTCCATTTATAAGATTTTCTCCAAAATCCTTATTATCTAACTAAAATATATTCTTCCAAGTTTCTAATTTTTAAGAAGCAGAAAGGATTTGTCCTTGATAGAAAAATTTTGATATCAACTATCACAATTCATGAGAACATTCATTCCCTATATATTAATAAAAATGAAGGTTTTCTCTTGAACCTGGCTCTTCTTAAAGCTTATGAAAAAGTAAACTTGAATTTCTTGTTTAAAGTTTTATCGACTTTTGGTTTTAATGCTTCTTTCTTGAAAATCATTATGAAATTGGTTACTACTACCAAGTATTCTATCATTGCTAATGGATCTCCTAATGGTTTCTTCTTCTCTACCAGGGGCTTAAGATAGGGGGATCCAATCTCCCCTTTTCTCTTCATTTTGATGGTTGAATCCTTGGGTAGATTCATTTAGAAGAAGATCAAGAATGAGATTTTAAAATGTCCCTTTCCTTCTTTGACTGATCCGGTTTGATCCTACTAGTAATTTTTGGATTATATGGTGATGATGGGGGAAATTTCTATAGATGAAGCTACCTCTTTGAATATCTATCTTATCCTTTATGCAAGAGCGTCAAGTCAATAGATTAGTTTTCCTGAGAGCTTCATCTTCTTTCTTAACACCCTAGAGAGGAGACACTTGATAATTTATCATATGTTGGGATGTAAGATTGAACCTAAACCTTATTCTTATTTGGGAATGCCTCTTTGTGTGAATGAAGCTTCTATCTCATTTTGGAATAAGATTTTTGAAAGATTCTAGTCAAAACTTACTGGCTGGAAATATAATCTCCTGAGTCAGGTAGGTAAGCTTCATCTTATTAAGGCTTTCTTGGAGAACCTTCCAGTGTATGCTATGAGTCTATTCAATGTTCCAAAGAATTTCTATTTGAAAATGGAATAGATTTAGAAGAATTTCCTCTAGTCAGGGACTGAAACTAAAACTAGACGACATCTTGTTGCTTGAGATTAGGTTTGTAGACCATGAAACTTGGGAGAATTGGATATCAAAAAAGTTAAGGAATTCAATAAATCCCTCCTAGCTAAGAAACTATGGAGAAGTATCACTGAGGAAAATGAATGGATTACTATTGTCCATAATAAATATTGGTAAAGGTTTGAGAACTCTAGGGAGATGCTTTGTGATAACAATCCCATTTCTTAATGTTTGACCCTTTGGAATTATATCTCTAATTCCAAGTAGATGATTAATGATGGTATGAAATGGCTCCTAGGAGATGATAGATTCATAAGATTTTGGGATGATTGGTGGGTTGGGGACTCCCCTCTTGTTCACTCTCCTTGGGGGTGGTTTAGGGATGCCTATATCGAATAGTTTGTGTGAGGATAGATAATTATATTTTAAATTACTTCTAGTAGGATTTGAGTACCGTGGAACTGAATATTTTTGGCCTCTAGTCTATTCTTTCCTCTATTCATATTTCAAGATCTTCTCCCTTGAAAGTTTTTGTTTTGAAGCCTCTTCAGATGGAAAATTTTTGGTGGTTGGGGCTTTTAAGATAATTACTAGAGAGATGTTGCCTTGCCTATTTTGGGCCATTTTTTAGAATTATAATATTATTCCTAAAATTAACATTTTTTCCTAGCTACAAGTTCAAAATAAAATCCTCATAATTGATAATTTACATAGGAGGGGTCTGGCTATTCCAAATAGATTTTATCTTTGTATGCAGGATGAGGAGGATGCTTTTCATATTACTTTCAATTAAGATCCTTTTCTAGAGAGGTGTGGGATTTTTTATTTGACTTGTGGTTAGTATCTTGGGTCTTTCTTGATTCCTTTATGGAGTGCTAGCTTGAATGGGTGTATCCTTATCCTAACCATTCTTTATCCCTTATTTGGTCCCTTATGATGCCACATATTTCTTGGAGCCTGTGGAAAGAAAGAAATAATAGGGTGTTCAGAGATGCTTCTTTCTTGGATGAAAGTGAAATGCATAAGGATTAACTTTCTATTTTGGAAAAATTCTATGTGGCTTGTGATAATCAAAGTTTAATGGGCCTACTATCTACACTAGCTAGTTCAAGATTTTTAAATTTCTCAGAGATGGAGAATCAGTAGGGACATTTCAAAACTAATTGTGAAACTAAAGACTCCAAGGAATGGGATTGTGTGGAAAGTTCCACCTGTTGGATGGCTTAAAGTCAATACTGACGGGGTGGAAAAGGTAAATCCTGGAGTTTCTAGTTGTGGGGGAGTGTCTTGTGATCATCATGGTATCTTTTTCTCAGCGGCGGCCCTCCCTTTGTGTGTCCATTAAAACCACTTTGTTGAGGCATATGGAGCCTACATGTGAATCAAAATGGCTTATGACAGTTGTATGGATAAATTATGGCTGGATTGTGACTCTTTAAACATTTAATTAATAGTTTAATTGGCTCTACCCCTCCATCCTAGACTATAAAATATCTCATTGAATCCAACAAGACCTTTCTCCTATGTTTCCAAGCCTTTAAAATTTTGTATGTGTTCCGTGAAGGTAATTGAGTAGTGGATAGCCTGGATAATCTTGGGGTGAGGTCTAATCAGCTGTCATCGTGGGATAATAATGACCAAATCCTTATTGATATCCAAATATTACTTCGCATTGATGCCAAGAAGTGTCTTATTAACCCCTGCATTGGATTTGATGGAATTTTATAGAACAATTAATTGTCATTTAAGTGTTGCTTTTATAATGATAAACCTTGCTTTGGTTTTGGTGTTTTGCATTGGTTATTTTTTGTTTATGCCTTGTTTCTCGGAGTGGTAATATTTGGATTGATATTACCACGAGGGGAGATAGAAATAGGCTTGAATCAGTGGGGTATGAGAAATGGTAGAAGGAAGAAGCCATCTCGTTGTAGCTTTTGGAGGGTGTTATTACCCCGTACATGGAGAAGCTACATGGTGTTGATAAATAGGTCATAGAGGATTTAATCAAGGGTTGGAAAGAAGGGATTTTGAAAGTGTATGGGATGGAACTAGAAGTAAAATAGGAATTTATAGTTAAAGTTTCAAACACTATGATTGTGTACATAAAGTTCTATAGAGACAAAAAGAGTGTTACCAAGGCACTCAACATCTTCTTTCTCCTTGGAGAAAAAGATAAAATTGGAATAATTTTGGATGGTTGCCATGAGCGTGCCTCTCTTGAATTTCCTGGGGATGATATACAGAGGTGATAATGAGATATTTGACTTTGGATGGTAAGTTCACTAGTCTGTTCAATTACTATTTTGTGATTTTAAATCACTTTCATCATAAGAAGTGTATTTTGTTGCCATATTATATTTTGGCTTCATTAAACTATTGTTTAAGATCCCATATGAAAAATCATTCCTCCCCTATTGTGTATGAGGGAATTTTTATTATTATGGAACATGCTTGTGATCTACACATTAAGAGAAACCCTCCTCCCAAAATGGGGATTGAATTTCAAAAAAATGTAAGAGTGCATTATGGGGATGAGGGTTCATTTGATCTTCAGGAATTTGATTGTAAAGAGGATAAATTTTTTATTTTGAACACTCATAAAATGTTTGTGGTTCCAACCCATAAAATGGTTATCTTTCTAGGTTATGATGGGTTTGATTCACCCCCTTTGAGTATTTTGTTCCTCGTTCCCTTGACTTTATCCCCGGGTGAACCCACAATAGTGGGTTACACTTTTTTTCCTAAACGGACACTGAACTCCACATTTTGAAAAAAACTTTTAGATACAAAAGCATATTTTCGTTAAACCATTTGAAATCAAAAGATGAAGTAAATTAGAGACTTTTATGATTTTCTGTCTAGATTCTAAATATATTTTAGATTTTTATTTTTGAATTGTTTTGAATGGTTTTTTCTTTCTCCCATGAAAACTAGTATGTTACTGAAAATGTCATTTTTAAAGAGTTACATTGTTTTCATAGAGCTTAACTTTTTTTTCTAAAATAGATATCAATGTGCTTCTTTTGATTTTTGTTTATAATGTCCATACGAAGTTCATGAAATTAGTTTGATGACATTATCATGATTATTGCATATTTTATTAACATTTGAAGTTGACAAAACCATAATTTTGACATACCTTAACTACATAGCTTATAACTTGTCGTGTATTTGTCCAATTTCTTCTTTTTTTTATATAGAAAGAGAACTTCAATACCTGGGGCATAGATATTTTTTATATATTTTTTTCTCTCATTTACTATATTTCCATAAGCGTCAAACATAGAGGTAGACATATGGTGAAATATCTATGTTTAGTAAAACTATACAAAGTTATAATAAACTTAATATATATTAACATTATAATCATTGGAAATATTTTTCTCAGTACTACCTTACTACATAAATATAATTTTCAAATGAATTCATTTGATCTGCCAAAAGATGAAGTCGAAGTGATCTTTTGTCAACATTTTAATAGGTGTGAAGGAGCCTCCATTGTAGGTATGAATGAGGAGTATATATATTATATCAATGCTTTTTTTTATCTAAGAGGCTTTGAGCTAACCATTTGTAATTAATTCCTTCAAATGGAACCTCTCAAGGATCAAATCATCATATTTTATTAAAAAATATGTTATTTCAGCAAAAATCAGCATCTCTAAAAAAGTGTAACCCACTAATGTGGGGTCAACCCCCTTCGAAAAAGTTGAAATGACAGACTGAATTTTGGGTTGGGAAGTTGAGAAGCAAGAGGGACCCATTTGGGTCCCATCCTCTTGTGGCATCTAGGAAGTCCTCTTGTGTGAAAATGAGTGATTCTTCAAAGGATATTTCCCTTAGTTCCCCTCATAAATCCTCAGATGACACCAATGATATGGGTCCCGTGGATATGCATTTCTAGATACCCTTAGAGGTGGGTAGGGATATGTCAGTGGAAAAGGGTCTATCTATTCCTGGGATCATAACTATTACTAGCTTGGTGAAGAATTTTATGGACAACCAATAGGCTATGCTTAGTTGGATCATTGAGGAGATTACAACTCTTAAGGAAAACCTTTCTCTAAGTAACCATAAATTGGACAACATAATGGTCAGCACCCAAACCATGGCTAAAGGAATTAGCAAGCTCAATGAAGACCATGAAATCCGTATCAATAGTGTGGAAGGTACTCTCAATAAGTTGCAGGACAAAGTCAAGGTTGTGTTTTTTTTAGTAAAATGACAATGGCCATTTCGGTTAAGGGGATTATCAAATTGAATAAACAAGAAGAGACACTTTAGGCTCTATCCAAAGGAGCTCCCACCTCTCCTTCTATTAGCATCAAATTTTCCAAAGTGGGTCATCACAAAGAGACTAGTTCCAATGAGGTAATGGTTACTGCTATTGGTGATCTAGATAAAGACATTGTTCCTGGTCCGGCTACTAGACTCTGAAGTAAAGATAAGGGTGATAATATTATTAATAGTATTATCAATAAGGTTAGGAGTATTCATGAGGATGTTCTTAGGAAAAATACTGAACTCATAAATTCTTTGTAGTCTGTTGGGGTTCTATTCCCTTGGTTTTGGGTCTTTTGTCTGCTGGTTAGTTAGCATTTGTTTTTCTATTGGTTGCAAACTTCCCTTTTTCGATCTTTTTGTAATTTTGGATTTGGATTTCTAGTCCTTGTAAAACTAGTTTACCTTTAATCAAAAACATATGTTTTAGGAATAAATTAGAGGTTCATTAATAAATTTAATATTTTTATGAATAACTGACAACATACTATTAATTAGGAAATCTAAATGCACATATTCACAAAAAAGATGAGTGGATACAAAATCATACACATAAGAGTTAAATAAGGTTAGGCCTAAAATAAAATATAGAAATAATAAAAAAATGTCACTAAGTGGTGAGAGTAACAACACCCATGTGAGTCGCAGATTCTCGGTCACTCGATTTACAACGCTAAAGTGACATTAGGATTATCTCATCCATCATATGTGTCCTAGATTTTTTCTTTATCATAATAACGAGTTAGAGAGATCACCAAACCTAATTGAGGAAATTACTTGGAACAATCCACCACAAGCCACCCAAAGATCAACAGATAAGTCAATGTCCTAATGTCTCGAGAAGCCCGCCTAGAGGGGCCACCATAAGCGGGAGGACAAGAAGAAATATAAAATATAAATGTAAAGTGTACTTAACAAATAAGTTAAGGTAAAGATGATATGTGCCTTCTCTTTAGATTTTAGTTGATGTATTATGGTAGATATTGACTACATATTAACAAAGAAATTGGGAAAATGTATGCATAGTTGGTGACATGTGAAACTTGATGGCCCATGTTTGATAATACATTGTACTAGAAAGGATGGGCTTACAAATCCATGGTCCTATATAAAACATGATAAAGTGTCACAAATTTATGAAAAACACCATTCTTTATTTTCCTTCATAAATTATTTGATCTTAGATATGTGACATTTATAAATACCTTTGAGAGCTTGATGTGTTAGGTGTGGAAATATGCCATTTTCCCTCTGACACCTTAGTCACTTGTCCTTGATTGACCTTTGTCCAAAAAAACTGAGTCAAATATGATGCAAGACACCTACATGAAGATTTCTGCAAAATTAATTCTTATATACTCATACAAACCTGGGATCTACCATATTTTGTTTCCTTTCTATTTTGAATGAATAATATTCAATGGTTACTAATAATTTTCAATATTCCTTTATTAGTACTTGTCGATAGGCTAGCAAGTACTATTGCATCACTTTTTGGATTTCTTCCATTAAGTAGTGATTAAAACCAATTCTTTGCACCAATTATAATTTAGTATTTTCTTAGTTTGTAAAAAATAACACATATTCTATAGTCTAAATGTTAATTTTTTAAGTTTATAATTTGTAAAAATTATTTTTTGATGATATGATTGGCTAATACATTTGAGGTCTTATTACGCGAGTGAACAAATTAAAATGTACTACGTTTGTTATTTATTATACACTTTATATTTAATATAATGAAAATCGTGCATTCAAAGAATAAAAATCGTGCATTCAAAGAATACAATCTAATTTATATATCATCTGATTTTATTTGGTTTATGGTTTACAACTTTATAGATACCTATTAAAAGATTGATAAGTTTTTTCTTATATTAAAATAATATTGCTATTTTTATTATATTATAAAATATTGAATAGTTTTTGGATTTATTTTAATATATATTATATAAATTTAGATTTAATAGAATAACATTATAATATTACTGAAAAATAGTTATTTGGACTCAAATAATTAATATTAAAATTAATAATTATAAGTAGAACTATTTTACAATTTAAATTAATTACAAATGATATCTTATAATTATTTATAAAATTAAAAAATATTATTAGAACTATAATTATAATAATTTTATAACTATTTCTACTTAAATAATTAGTTTACATATAAATTAAAATTAAAATTAAACTTAGTTATAAATTATTACAATTAAAAATTCACTTTACATATAAATCAAAATTAAACTTAAATTTATTTATAAAACTAAAGGCAAGTACTTGACCACTACGTGGCACTTGTTTTTCATACAATACTAGAGTTCTAGGTCATATCTTTACTCCGAAGAAGTTACTATATGAAATATGAAAGTATTGACTTGACAAAAAAGCATCGATGGTCCATGATGGTCTAGAGGCGTGCAAGATGATTGAATTAATCTGAATCGTCCACATTTGAATGCAACTTTTTAAAAAGCACGATCTCCTAAGTGTGATTTGAGATCTTTTGCGGAGTTAATTTTGGGTGAACACGACTGCATAGAGTGCGTACGATTTTGTATTGGGAAGTGGAAAAAAATAGAACACGATCATCTCCTCTCATAAATAGATTATTAAATGGCATTCCATAGATTATTAAATGGCATTCCATCGCTTACTTCCAATATTGAATACAGATCGATGCTCGCATACATTTCAATGAAAAGACAACACATTAAAATTGTAAAATGCATAGGGTTTTCGTAAATGTTAAGCAATTACTTAGAGTGGCTTTTTTGAACACAACTTTTAAGTGAACACAACTTTTAAATAAATAAATCAACGCAGCTTTTAAATAAAAAATCCTGTCCGTAAAAATCTCGTGTGTAATGAATAAAATAAATGTCGGTGCCAAAACTCTTTCTATTGGACAGAGTGAGGTGGTTGTGTTTGGAAAGTTTTTATACTGATTTAAAAATTATAATTGCTATGATCGCAGTGTTTTCATTACTATAGATTATAATATATTTCTTGATTTTCACCTTCTAAAATATGAAATATGGTCGCATTGTTTTCCCTTAGTGTTGACATAATTTATATAAGAGTTATTTTAAAATTATATAACAACTTATGATGGAAATTTATTTATATTATATAGCAACTTGTTTTAAAATTATTTTATTGATTTATATATTTTAAATATAGTTATTTTTATTTATATAAGAGTTATTTTGAAATAGAGATTTTTAGTATTTTAAATAGGTGTATTTAAAAATTATTTTACTCATCTATATATTTTAATTATCATTATAGAAACATTAAACTTTACTTTCTATTATAATTAATAAAATCATAAAAATATGCAATTTAGGTAAATGAGAGACCATAATAGGATTGAGATAACCAATTCTTCTCAAAGAAAAATGATGACAACATATTAAAGTTTATATATATATATATATATATATATATATATATATATATATATATATATATATATATATATATATATATATATATGTGTGTGTGTGTGTGTGTGTGTGTGTGTGTGTGTGTGTGTGTGTATATATATATGTATGTATATATATATATGTATGTATATATATATATCTACATACATACATATATATACATACATACATATATATATATACATACATATATATATACATACATATATATATATATATAAATATATATATATATGTATGTATATATATATATGTATGTATGTATATATATGTATGTATGTATATGTATGTATATATATATATATATATATATATATATATATACATACATATATATATATATACATATATATATATATATACATATACATACATATATATACATACATACATATATATACATACATACATATATATATATATATATAGATATATATATATATACATATACATATATATATATATATATATATATATATATATATATATATATATATATATATATATATATATATATATATATATGTATATGTATATATATATATGTATGTATATGTATATATATATATATATATATAAATTTATAATTATAGTTATAATAATATAATATATTTAAATAGATTTAATATGTAATTATATTAATTTAAAGATATTTGATTTTAAACTAAGTTCATATATTTTTTTCTTTTAACTAATGGTTTTGAATGTGGAAATCGAAGACTTTTAATTTTTCTCTAACCAGTTAAATGTTTTCATGGTTAAATGTTGTAGATTGGTTTTTAATAATGATACCTAAATATCTCATTGCTAGATTTGAGGTAATTATTTTTAATTTTTGAGGTAACAATTAGAATTTATTTTATAATTATTTATCTTATTAAAATTAATAAATTTAATTTAAAATTATTCATCTTATTAAAATCACTGCTCAAATTATTAATTTGGAGTACCCATTACACACCAAGGTGCAATTACTAGTTAAATATGAATTAATTAGTCCATAGGCTATATTGGGGGAGCTTTTCACGAAACCTGTCTGACACTGAAACCACTTACCATTCCATAACTTTTGGCATGCTAGAAACTGCTCATCGATCAATGATTTCTCTGATGTCGATTGATCCTGTAGCGTCTTACAACTATACAAAATCTTATCAAATTTGTAGCCATACAATCATATCAAATATTACAACTATACAAAATCATATCAAATCTTAGAGTTATAAAATTGTATCAAATCTTACAACTCCATAGAAATATATATCAAATTTGCATCCATAAAAGACATATCAAATATTGTTTGTTGCACTTCATCCTCGACGCTCGTAAATAGACTGCAAGCTATGGAAAACAAGCTTGACCACTAGTACATTTGGCCTAGTTTTTCTACAAAAATTTTTGACAAAAAAATAAGAAGGTTTTGCTTGGTTGGCTTATAGAAGGAAAACTTTGTTTTTTTTAAATTTATGCCCGTGTTTGTCAAAATATCGACAAATCCTGTGGTGGTCGAAAGTTCGACAAACACGGACATAACTTAAAAAAAAGGAATTTCATTTCTCATTTCATTATTCCCGCCTGGTGAATTAGAAGGATGCAGGGCGTGCATGAAGGAGATTGAGCAGCTGCAACGACTATAGGAGATTGAGCTTAGAAACCTTAACTTGGGATTTTTGGAGGTTTTTCATTCTTTCTCTCATCTATTTAATTTACTGGATACCCAATCAGCATTATCATTTGCTGCGAGAATTATTTACTATTTGATTTATGCTTCGAGACTAGTTCTTTTGTACTGAATACTGGGGACATTACAATGGTACCCTGTTCCAAAGCTCCCATTTTGGCACACACTGGAAGTATGCTGACAAAGATTATGGAATTTGGCTTTACATTTACCAATTGCATTTGCTTAAAAGTTTTAAAAGCCTTTTCAACAAATCCAGTTTGAATATATCCTACAATCATGGCATTCCATGAGACCTCATTTCTTTGAGGCATTTTGTGAAACAGTTACATGCCTTGTCTATGCTTCCACTTTTGGCATACATGTCTACCAAGGCAGTTGCAACCACAACATTTGGAGAAAATCCTCTATCCTTCATGCTTTGATGGATATCTATGCCATGTTGTAGAGCTCCCATTTCAGCACGGGCTATAATCATGTTAGCATATGTGAACTGATTGGGTTCAAAACTTGTTCGTTGCATTTGGTGAAATAGTGTGGTTGTCTCGTGAGGATACCCATGTCTTTGGTATGTAGAAATAGTCATATTCCATGAGACGTTGTCTCATTCTTTGATTTGGTCAAACACTTTAAGTGCATCCACCAGGCTTCCACACCTATCATACATGTTTATAAGCTTATTCTGAAACCTTGTAGAAAATGTAAATTGCCTGGGAACGATGAAAGAGTGAACATTTTTTCTTTGTGAAAGGGCATTCTTGAGAAAACATACATTATTTATGATCATTGTTTTAATGAAGTTTATCTCATTGTTCACTACATAGTTTCTCATATTCTTGATGTCATCAATACATTGTTGATCTTCATTGGGTATGGTAATCACTATTTTTAAAATTTCAAATCTCTTTAAGGTATCTTCTTTGACATGCATCTTTGATATTATTGTTTTGATCTTTTGCTTCCTGTTCTTTTTAACTTCTTCACATTCCATATTAGTATCATTCCAATTCAAATTTTCAATGTATATTGTCTTCTCACTGCATTTCTTTTTGTCACTAAATTTTCATGATAGAGATGTACTATCCTCTTCTTCTCAAATTGTGTCTATGATCTATATCATACAATAATAGTATTTTGATCTGCATAATAACACTGAGATCTTTCTTTTATCTTCTCTTCATCCCTAGTTTACTATTTTGCATCTTTGATCTTACTGTATTTTGATGCACATCATTTTTTTAAGCCTTTTACAATGCCACTTCTATGAAAATACTAGACATCATTGTCCTTTGTTCTATTATTTCTTATCATTTCCTCATTTTCACCATCTACTATCACATGCTTTGTGACTATCTCAGTTCTTGATAGCATTCTATCTCCTTGCTGCCATTAGATATTTGACATTATTGCCCTTTAATAAATATTAATGAAATTTTATTTTCATTGTCTATGATATGACATCAACCATTTTCCCAATTTACCCGGGGTCTAACAATGAGTAATAAAAAAGTAATGAAATAGGTGAAAAGAGGCCTTTCACTATTTCATGACCTTTTGAAACCTGATCATTAAAGGAGCCTAGAATCTACTACTAAAAAAAGGAGAAAACTCATGGTGGTTTGAATGCTTATTAGTTTAGAAGCATAAAATTAAGGGTAATTGTAATATCTAAAATTTTAAAATTAGCCACACGGTCAAAACCATATGGCAACATAGGATAAGGATGATCTTCTCTTGTGTGTTGTCCATGTTTCCACTAACTTTTGTTCCTAATCCATGGGGCCCTTTGTTTATGTTGGTGGTGTATTTGTCTTTGGTCAATGTAAAATGGAATATATGTCTTTGACAATAGAGCCTCAAGAATTTAACCATGTTGAAGGTGCCTCATTTTATTGTTTGGCCAAGTGACTTCTATTGCTATGTTTCATTCATTATTAGATGATGGATCTGTGTCCTACATTCCATATTTATTTTTATCTAGGTCCAGTTTTGTGGCACACATAAGGGTTGTTACTAGACAAGATTAATTAGTGTTCCATTAACATGATTTCTATTTTGTCTTGGAAATTCATTTGACTTAACATTTCTATTATATCCCATTAGTCTAACGACATATTCTCATCATTGTAACCATTTTTTTAAAATTAAGCCACTCTCTCAAGTAGCCATTAGAGCCATTTCATATGCACAGGTAATGAACATGCATATTTGCATAAGCACTACTGGGAGCTTACCCTGCAACACATGTACTATTGTGAAATATCATCACAAGTCCACTTATTGCAAGGTCTAGCTCCCAGTAATGCTTGGTCGACAAATTTGCATGTTTTCCACCTATGCATATACCTTCTTTGATCGACTCTTATACGCACGTGTACTATTGTGAACATTCATATTTTTTATAGTCGTAATGATTTTTCTTATTTCTTGTATTTTGTCCCTTTTTTATTTCCTATGTCTGTGCTTGGTGACAACATTTTGAACATTGTTGACATACTTAAATGGAATACACAATACCAAATGATGAATGCTCAATTGTTGTAATGGCAAAGCATCAGAACCGTCCATTTCTAAAATTTGATTTGGTATGATAAATGTCCCTTTGCGTTGAGAAAATTATAGTTGAGAAAATGGTTGTTCAGTGATAATTTGTATCTGCGGGTTGCAAAAAAATCATTCTTCTTCCACCAACAAGTCATTCCATTCCAGAAAGACCATGTCTGACGATATCAACGCACAAAAAAATAGGGAGATAATTGCTAGACAAGTACTATATACCATTTTATTAATAAGTTTTTTTGCTAAGTCTATTGCTTTTGGTTCGCTGAAGTTTTTATATTTAATCTTTGTCACAAGACAATATGGATCCCCCACATGATAAAGGCCACGGGGATGCTCCTCCCACCCATTCTTCAGAAACGGTAACCCTTATTGAAATTGTACAAATTAGACAGTTGAAAAATATTATATTATTATGTTATTTTATTTAGGGTTTTGGAGTTATTATGATAGTTTTACTAATATTCCTGTCACAATTTGATGTTCAGGATAGGGGAAAAGCACCTGCAACAAGAGAGGCAATAGCTACCCCTTTTGATGATGATATCCCAGAAATCCCTAATTTAATAAATATGTTGAAGAAAAAACTAAAAAGAGTCAATGTAGAAATTATTAGCATTTTGGGAGAAGCAAATCCAACCGAAGAGATGTTGAAGAGGCAAGATGAATTGATGGTGCAAGCATGTCATTTTGAAGTAAGCAGTAATGAATCTTTAGTTATAACAAAAGTTCAATAAAGGTTTATAGTTTATACTCTTTTATGTTGTGAACTAAAATATGTATGTGTTCTTGTTACAGGATTTTTTGCAAAGTACCTGGTCAAAGACATTGTGGTGAGGCCGGTACTAGCAGAGTTCTGGCCACCTTAGGTAAAATAATCCGTAAGTTGGCAAGTTACAAGGAATTTTTTCTTTGGAACATTTAATCTTTTTTTAAGTTAACTCTTACTTTTATTATTTCAGAATGTCTTTTCTAACAATGTATTGTTTAGGTGATCAAGTGCAGGCGACTCCTGCTAGGAGGTCGACCGACGTCCATCCGAGATTGTTGAGTGCAATGTTAGCAAAAAGGGGCATGCAAACATCGACGCCTTCATGGTCTATGCCTGATTAATCCTTATTTTTCTATATTTGGTTTTGTGTTAATTATGATACCACTGTCTCATGTTCATGCTATAACACTTCTTTATGCATTTCATTTGTAGTTGTACCAAATGACTATGAAGTATGAACTAAAAACATGTGTATAGTAACCTACTCACTCAGTTAACATATGAAAATGTAACTTTTGATGTGCTATATCTATCAATGCATCATTGCTTTGTCCGTAATTGAATCTATAACCTTTCAAAAGCCTCTATTCCCACTTTACTTGGTTGGTCTGTTTACCATTGATTTGATCCTTTGCCATGTTGGACCTCGTGTCTTTTTAACACATCATAACTTCATATCTCTATATTGGTTGTCCTTGACATAAAATTGAAATTGGTTGGAAACATCAGTGAGGCTTCTCACTTTCATGGAAACTTCCCTTAAATTCAAAATCCATTCTCTCTCAACTTCAACTGAAACATACATTCCTGGTACAAATTTTAAAAGTGAAGTTTTGGGATATCTTACTGTAAGAATGGTGCTGGGTAGAGAGCGTTATATGGTATGTCATGTATGCTTATTAGCTATCAGTGATCATTTAGAAGCCCATATTTTTGGTACTTTTGTCCCTTTTGAATGTTTAAATTTATGCTTATGCTCAAACTCATAATTTAATGATCTTCTTTGATACAGATAAAGCTAGGTTCCATTAAGCTAGCAAAGAGATACATGAGATGACTATCTATAGAGCTGGAGTTGATGGGAAACTCAAAAAAGGAGCCTGCACAAGAATTCTTGCTGCTTCAGGGTGTGTGTTTTTCTTTCAGAGCTCATCAGGTAAATATTCACTTCATGTGACATGTGGATAAATGGCCTCAATTGTTCATATATTGCTTTCAGTAATGTTTTCTTTTTCCATTTATTTTTCTTCCATATTTGCAGTTTGTAGGAGGGTTTGATGCATAAACCATATGTCCTTTTGAGGAACTGCATCATCTTGTTCACATTGACTTCCTTCCTAGGACTGACTTCATAGTGGTTGACTATTCCTTTGTTGTTCAATTGATTCCAAATATCTCAGTTAACAAACTTCTTATCTACTAATATATGATTTTATCTTTATTGAATTGCATTCATTTTAATAGAGGGCTTGATCTTTGCAAGTGTATATTTGATTTATGCTCATTCTCAAGATTTCATAGACTTCATTTATATGTTTATATCTTTCATACCATTCCATACTTCATCATCAATATTATTTACTTTATCTCTAAATTTCATATATCTCAATTTATCTCGCACCAACTTCCCTTGGGTATATGGACTCTCTTAACTTTTTTCCTATCCATAGCCACCTTTGAATTTTTTCTTGTGAATATCAGAAATCATTGAGATTAACCAAAGACATCTTCAGTTTTGTAAATGGGAGCTGCAGCTGTGACAATACCCTTGATGCAATGTATATATTTTGGAAGGTATGTTGTTTATCAATATCAATTCATAGGATGTCAGCGGATACCATTATATCTAAAAGAATTTAGTGTGGATGGTGTTTTCCTTGTGGATTAACTGTCTTCTCATGTGTAACTTACATGAAATTAAGGCAGTTAAGTATTTTAGTATGGTATATATGTCTGCGATGGATTTGTAGGAATGCGTTATTTAGCCCTTGTATGCAAATTCAAAATGTTTTTTCAATTTCAATTTCAATTTTCAATTCAAAATTCTATTCCTTATCACACTTAGTTGCAAATAGCTTGTTCTCTTATGATTTTTCTAAAAGAATTTCTTACATTGTATGCATGGAGGATGACTTTTTTAGGTTGAGCATTGTTTTGTACTCAACCAATTAAAACTTGTGAAGTAATTCTCTGAAGTTGGCTAATGAAAATAGCTTTTACATTCTTAAATATAGCAGATTCTCAGACCTTCTACAAAAATGCATAATAGTAGACAATGTAAGTACATTTATGGTTTAAAATTGAGGATTACTGAGAGAGTAATTTAACTTGTATATCAATGTTTGGTGATCAAGAATGGCCATGAGAGGAGATGCTTCTTTATCACCATCTTCATAGTATACAAGTGTGCGAAGTAGATAAATTCATGCAACGCCAACTTAAATAATATATGTTGTCATGAAAATATTCTATTAAATTCTTTCAAATCCCCAGATTTGATGAGCTAATGAAAGGTAAAACATTTTGTCAATAATATAGACCAAAGAAAGAGATAACCTATGATGGTCTATTGAGTTGTATTATCTTTAGTCCTAGCTACTGTCCTAGCTACCTGTCGATCATCGAGAATAATCACTGCCTTGCATTTATGTACACTACACAAATTGATCCTAGTCTAGTAAAAACATTTTACACTTGTACATCTCATCAATACTAGAGGCCTAAAGTAATTTTATATGATCACTAGCACATTTCGTGCATGGATGAGAAATAGTATCCAAAGTTTCTAGATAATTGTTTTTGAGAAGAGGAATGAGTGTAGGCCAAAGAAGGGATAATTCCACAATAGAAAGGAAGACATCTTTTTAGCCTGGGTCTGGATCCTACCCCAATTGTCAAAGGATCCAAGGCTAGTCTAGAAAGATGTCTTCCCATTCTGTCTGCAACATTGTGTCCATCCATGATCTCAGGAATATCATCATCTTTCTACTCTTCATTTGCCAAAATATATCGCTTCTTCAAGCTTGCAGAGTAATCTTATTAATAAAAGAACTCTCCCCAACATTAGGGTACCCACAGATCAAAATAGTTGATGTTATTGGTGCTTGTGCTCAAGGATATTGATTCATTGTTTTGAAATGACCAAATCATTTTTATTTCATTTGTAGAGAAAAGGAGTGGGAGAAAATGAGCGGGTGAAAGTTGATCGAGTGCGAGAGAAAGCATTGCATTTTATTTGATCATGAATGCTCTCTGAAATGACCAATCATGTTTTCTATTTGATTTTTTTTGGTGTTTTTTTTCCCATATTCAGTAGATAAAAATCATGGCGGCAACCACTTAGCCATCTTTTGATGTTCTAGGTATTTTACAAAGATACATGTATGTGGATTTATCATTTAGTTGCTTGTAGTTATTAGTCAAATGCAAATATTTTGTCAAGTTGAAAGGGCAAGATATCAATTTGGTGTTTTCGGTTTATGTTAAAAGTTGATTTGGTAAAATCCTCAAAAAACACACTACATGTTCTAAAATGTAAAGAAGTTGAATGTTAAATGTAAGATATATATCTCATCCATAGTAATCAAAAGAAAGGACATGAAACTTATAAGGAGATTTACCAATCCAAAAAAATAAGTGAATAGGAAACATGATTGGTACCTTATGAATTGGTTTTTGAGGTGCACAATCTTCATCAATCTCCTCAGAACAAGACCCCTCCTCATGAAAAATGCATTTAATGAATTAAACAAATCTACAAAACTGAACCAATGGCATGTTTAGAACAAAAAAATAGATTGATAATAATATGCTGAAAATTCTATTATGTTTAATATATGCAAAAGGACCAGTCCCAACAATTCTTAAACATACTTTATCTGATATGATAATAACATGCTAATTAAATTGATAAAGGTGTTATCTGCATTTAATCTACCAATTACTAATTACACAAAAAACAAATTACAAAACTGAACCAATGGCATGTTCTTCGTGTGGTACAAGGAAGATTTGGTTGTGAAAAATAAAAGTGAAACGGCCTCATCATTTTTATTTCGATTGGATAGAGGAGTGAAAGCTGAGCATGAGAGAAGGTATGTGATTTCTTCATCTTTTGAGCATTTGGCATCATATTTGACTACAAATTTCAAATGCATTGCATTTTATTTGATCATGAATGCTCTCTGAAATGACCGCATTCTACTAGTGTCATGCCCTAGCCTGTGCTTTATCTCCATTATTTGATATTATTGGTGCTTGTGCTCAAGGATATCGATTCACTATTTTCAAATGTTTGGATCGTTTAGACAGTTACATTTCCTGACTGTTCCTCTAGTACACAGTCAGGAAATGTAACTGTCTAATGATTATATGTAATGTTGAATGGATTAAATGATTTATTCTTGGTTGAAGTGAATGGAAGGAATAGTGTGTATTAAATACAATCTAGTCACTTATTGAATGCTTTGGAGACTACTGGTTTGATTGTCCATGTGCTACCAGTGACTGAGATTCATTAAAGGATACAAAACCCTTCATTTTGGGGTTATTGTGTGTGGATTCAAATGTAGGTTTGATTTGGTTAATGTTTAGAAGAGATCAATAAAGTATTTAAAGACAATCTTACATGTTTGGAGAGGTTTGAGAGGCACTTATCATGATTGTACCCTCACAAACATTGGCATAGACTAGTTTTACTAAGTTTCCTTTCTCTATTTTGAGGTTTCCTTTCTTGGCCACAGGGGTACAGTCAGAGGGTTCATTGACAAAATGATCCTTCAAATGGTTACTATGAATATGAATGATTTGATATAGCATATTTCTCATTTTACTTGAAGTTTGGAATAGCTTGTGCAAGGGTGAAAGTAGTTTTGATCATTTTGGTCGCGACTGTTCCTCTACACAGTCAGGAAATGTAGCTGTCTAATGATTATATGTAATGTTGAATGGATTAAATGCTTTATTATTGGTAAAAGTGAATGGAAGGAATAGTGTTGGTGTTAGGTTTCATTTATTATTGAATTCAATGGTTTCCAAGATGTGTTGAGGAGTTTGCTCCTTGTTTAATGTTAACTATTCCTACACAATCCACTCATACAACAGTGAAGTTACAAAAATGAACCGATGGCATGTTTACAACAAAGAAATAGAATGATAATAATATGTTGAAAATTCTATTCTGTTTAATACACGCCAAAAGACCAGTCCCAACAATTCTTAAACATACTAGTTATCTGATATAATCAATTGTTAATAAAGGTCTAATTTTGTAGATTGCTAGCACGAAGGAAGACTTGACCTAGCCAAATCTTCCTTGTACCACACAAAAAAATGTGTGATAACTATGTCTACTCCAATGTTAATTGTTTAAGAATTCATCATATCAGATAAAGTATGTTTAAAAATTGTTGGGAGTTCTATTAGACTTTTTTTATAAGCATGTCATTGGTTTTCAAATGTTTGGATATCCATTTTTTTGAAATGTTGACTGTGGTTATCAAATGGACAGCCCATGAGCTTCTAGCTAGGCATCATTTGTATTGATAGCTTAGGGCATCAAATGTATTGTATCATTGATAGTTGAGACTTTGAACTAAAAGGAAATAGGACAAAGAATGATTTTGATTTAGTTTCTCTATTTTGATCTCTAAGTGGCTTACAACTGTAGAGAAGTATATGAAAATTTATGGATGCAGTTGCAAGATACATAGTAGCTGATAATTCATAAGAAATCCATGCATCCAATTTGAATAGAAATTAATACAAAGAAATAGGGTCCTCCAATGGCCCAATCATCAGGACCTCGACTGTCCCCTCAACTTGTGACCCTTCAAACCTAGGTTATCATGCATTTCGTGAGTGATCCTTTATTCTCTTGGTCTACCCTACAACCAAACATATTGGAAATACACAATATAATGATAACAAGTCTTTCATAATCCCCCTTCCCTCAAGGAGCACTATCAACCATCCCTTTCACATAGCATTTCACTATTGTATGAGTGGATTGTGCAAGAACAGTTAACATTAAACAAGGAGCAAACTCCTCAACACATCTTTGTTGTAAACATGCCATTGGTTCAGTTTTGTAAATTTGTTTTTTGTGTTAAATGCATTTAAATGGAACATTAAGCATAGTAATAATATGCTTAGTCTATTAGTAATTGTAGATTAAATGCCCATAACACCTTTATCAGTTTAGCATGTTATTATAAGACACTAAAGAAGACCTGCTATTTGTCAGAGAAATCTTCACTGTCCCCCACAATGTAGACAATGAAGATTGACCTCCTGCCCCACAACAAAGAACATTGTAATAAGAATAAGATAGTGCCAAGAAACATTTTCACAAATATGAAATGTGAGGAAAAGTAATAACATTAACAATGCCAAGATTCACAGCATTAAATTTCACCTACGGATGAGTTTTTGTAGTGGGTTGCCTAGCATCAAAAATATGTTGAGTTTCATTTGAGTTGTAACTAAGAGTATAATGTAGAATAGACCCTAAACTTTGAAAGTGTTCTCCAGCATGGAAATTCAAAATTCAATCTAGGCAAGCATCAGTAAGTGAAATAAATTACAGACATCAACATCAACATCATCATAATCATTAGACATAAATTTTAGACATCAACATCAACATAATCATAATTATTTGGAGGGTATTCATTTTGGTCCTTGGATAGTACTATGTTTCTCGAAAGTTTTTGTGATGCTTCTAAACTTTAAAGATATATTTTATGGCTTAATGATAATATAGATTAGTGTTTTGTTTTCTAATAGAATGTTGTTGATCATTCATGGTCTTGAAGAAAATTTTGATTGTTTTGATTCTTGAGTCTTGACATTGTTTCTCAATGTGATATAGATTGACCACAAGATGGTTCAGTTGGTCCTCTCTTTCTATTTAATCATTTGTCTTCTTCATGGTGTAAGTGTCAATATGTTATAATCCAACTAGCATGTCATACCCCCACTTCTAACAAACCTCACAGCATGAAAATCACAGCCAAAGACTTGGGTGATCAGGATACACAAACATCAATTATCCTTAGGAAACAATGATCATTAATATTCATTAATGGCGGGTGGTGATTCCTTGGTAATAAAGGCATTGCCAGCATTGCAGGATGTGGTACATCTGAGCCTACAGTATTATAAATATGATACATGAGGTATTTTATTCATAATTTTATAAGCTAACTCATTATTATGGTAACATGGGTATGACCACACTCCATGCCTTATAATGGTACCCGACATGGAGTGTGGTTCAAATGAAGTTGAACCAAATGCTGACCATGATGGCTATGATCAAGATGAAAATAAATATGAATATTAAATCTAAAATATGGCTTGTAATTTGAATTTTCATTGTGAATGAAGAAAGTATAGATTCAAGTTGACTCATTCTATGTTGTAGTATATTTGTTCCCTAGATCTACCATATTATATATGTGTAGCTTTTAAGGGACATCTTCTGCTCATCCATGTATCATAGCTTGGTGAGATTTCTTAGGAGAAAAACAAGATGTCAGTGGGAGATGGAGAAACCAATATCAGAACACCACTTGAAGCCTTGCAATGTTGTGAGTGGGATAAAAGCTACACTTGAGACCCTATATAAGGAACAAACTTATTGAGCTTCACTTTGTTTCGAGAATAGTTTTATATTCTGTACTAAATAGGGCCAGCCACGTGAAGGTGGAAGCTCATTTGGCCCCGCCCCACCCACCCCCTAACATCACTCTAAATTCCCCATTAACATCTAACATTCATTCGTTATTTCATCCATTAATAAAATGTAACATTCATTAATTATCACACAATAGCATTCATTCACACATTAATAAAATGTGACACTCATTAATTATCACACAATAACATTCATTAACACATTATAAAATTTATGAACATTCACTACCACATAATTAAATTCATTGGCATATAAAAATCAGTCATTATCAATTAAGGTGCATAGATAACAATCATTTCTTTTTTTTCTTTTGATTTCTAGTTTTTAAGATGTAATTGTTAAGATGAGTATTGATATCATCATCATGATCATCTACCCTCTCATTAGATCTCAATGCACGCCTAGTTCTCTGTTGATGCAAAGGGGGGTCATCTGCAATAACATATAAAAGGGTTAAATTAAAAACATTTTATTACAATTAAAAACATTTTAAACATTTTAAAGTATTTCAGTACTTTACAGGCCATAATCGTATAGCTCTTTACCTGATCTAGTCACATCATCAACATCGAGGTCAATTTGTTTGGCCTTGGCATCAACCTCAACATGCTCATTAACAGTGGCCTCTACACTCTCTACAGCTGCAATAAAAATTGTTATATTAATCCAAACACCAATTGCAATTAAATTTATATTACTACACCAATCAATTTAAGATATTTACTTGTATTACTGTGATGCACATCCTCATTTTCATCAACACCCATAGGTTGTGTATGACAAGAATCGACAGGCTGCATTTCAATTTCATATGCATTCATGTTATCATTGTTTTCTTACTTAAAACAAATTTACTCACTTTATGTTGGAACTTAACATCAAATAAACTAATTAGTAAATAATTAACTTTGAAATATCATCTATTTAGCTTACTTACCCTGATGGATCCATCAGTAGAACCTTGTGCACTTCTTATTCTTTCTGCCATGGCTTTATAGCCTTGTTGGAAGCCAATTCTTTTGTCCTCTTCTGTGAGACTTATATTGAACTCTGCGACCTGCATTTTTGCTTGGTATCGTCAAATTTTATTTTATTGTTTCATCAAAATAAAAAAAGATTTCAAATTATAAATAAATAGTTAAAGATCAAAGAATTATTTTCAGTGTTAAAAGCCATGTAAAGATTGTATTTTTCCAGCACTTATAACTCGTGCAGCAAGTTTCGAATAACTACCAGAGCCTAGCTTGTGTTGCCCATGCTTTTGCAATCTTGCCTTTGATGTGTCAGGCAATCTATGAAGAGATTGAAATATGTTAGTTCATATAAATATGAAGAGTATTTAGTACACAATTACATTCTTAACAGTATCACATACCTTCTTCTGTTCTCTAGTGGTGTATTTCCTTTTTTTACTTCAGTTTTCTCATTGGCATCCAGAATAAGAGATTTCCACTCTAAATCAAGAATGCAAGGGGGGCATCGGTAATGTGGGTTTTTAGTTAATGTACACCTATACTGGTCCCTAATATACCTCAAACATATCCCTGCTCTTTGAAGGAGCTTACCCTTCTCAAATGCACGAGGTCCAAAAAAGTTTGTCATACTCTCTACGAGATCATCCTTTAACTTTTGATTTTAGGTTTTCCACCTTTTAAGAAAGAAAACAGTGTTAGATTCAAAAATGGATATAATGATAACTATCCTAGCAATGATATGAAATCAAAATAGTGGATTGGGGTTTTAGTTCAGATATGATGTTTCACCCTATATAGATGGTGGGCCCGAATATCCGCAAACACTCGTCATTAAGTTTACTATAGAAAACATCATTCCCTACAAAATAATCATGCGCTCATTAGTCGAAGGATATAATAGTATAAAATAAGAACACAATAGATGTAAGCTTCTCATATTGAATGCAAGGTGTAATTAACACACGATTATATAGTAAAAGAAAGGTCCAATCTTTAAAGTACCTGGAAGTTTTTCTATTTTCAAGGGAAGTCCTTCTTCGCTCACAAGCAATACACAATCCTTCACCGTTCCTGTACTAGCAATACTAATACATCCAAGAAAATCACCATCAAGTGTTACATCTCCTATTTCATAAATTGAATCCATTACGAAATGGCCCTAAGAAAGAACACTTCAAGGGAAATAAACATATATATATATAATGATAGAGAAAATAAAATCTATGTACGAGTAGGTGGTGCCATGACGTCTATGGCCATGCTATGTGCTGCTGACATTGCAGGATGCGGTACATTTGAGCTTGCCATCGTATGAGGCAGCGATAGTAAATGATCATTGATATGTGCTAAAGAATAAGATTGTTAGAGCATAATAAAACCAGTGATTAGCATGGACAATATTGTTAGAGAGTCAAAAAATATAGTCCAACATGCGATCTACCTGAACCAGCTACAGTACCCTCATCATGGCCGCAAGGATCAAAATTACGCAAAAAAAACTATAAAAGAAACACAACCACTTATTTTTTAATGACATAAAAGACTACTATAACATAAAAACTATTATTGAACTTTTGTTATAATTAAAAATTACATTAATACTTGGTAATTTTGAGATAGGTGCATCAGTTTAGTTGCCCTCTTTTGTGACTCAAGAGTCAAAGGAAATATAGATGCCAATTCAGTCGATTTATTTCCATTTTTGTGGAGGCATTTTTTAATTGCAAAGGCCAGCTCATCACAAGCACCCAAATCAACAACTAGGTCCTTATCAAAGGACTCCTCTTTAGGGACTGCGGGTTCCTTTCCCTTTCTCTGCTGACCACCTATCTGTGACAACAATATTACTAACACTATTAGAATTAATCTGAAACAATGATGAAAAGAATATAATAAAAAACTTTATTTAACATTTTGCTTCTATCTAATTTGTAGTTCAATAACAAAGAGGTTTACCTGCTGGGAAGAAGTGCATGCATGATCATCATTGTCCCGCAGTTGCTCCATATTGTTTTCCTATGTTATTATTTAAAGTTAACCAATAATTAGAAAGGACTACATTAATAAATTTCATTAGAAGATGATGATGGAGATGAGGTGGATGGTGAGGTGACTCTCTAAATATGGTTGGCAAAAAAACTCAATTATTTAATAGTACATAGTATGTACCTACACACTAATGATAGTGACATCATTTGTATCTATGCGATTCAAATTGTAATCAATAAGCAGCTCTTCCCCTGCACTTATTGATTTTATTGCACATACAAATACATGATTTCCCTCACATGCCTCAAATATGCAATTGGGTTGCTTAATAGTTGACAGAGGTCGTGTGCTATTTATAAAACCTACAATATTCCCTGATGCTTTTGGCCTTTTGTCAATGTATATAGCCACTCTTTTACTTTGCTCATTGCCTTTTTTTTAATATAATTTGATGAGAGTGCATACCTACGCATACTTTTTTTATATTGAACAATTCGCATCCAACTTTTGTAATCGTAACAAGGTCCAACATACTCCATCAATTCAAAAATTTTGTTGTAAGAGACCTTTATGCCATCCATGGAAAATAAGCCCAAACCATGTATTAACGATGGTGCAATATGATATATCTTGCCTTTAATGCTAAAATCAATGTTTATTGGAGGAAGTTCCTTGGGGACCCATTGTTTCTGTAGATTTTGGTACCTAGAGGGCACCTCGATGTCGCCTTTGCTCTCATCATCATAAGAACATGACCCCCCTTGATCAAGGAAAAATTTCATGCGTCTATTGAATTTCCTTCTAGTCTTTTGACCTCTAGTTGATCTTCCTAATTAAGACATACTAAATGACTCACTTTCTTCGCTCGAGGAAGACACATCTAACAAATACCTATTTTCTTCTACCTGCACTCCATCAAATGAGAGAGATAGCAAGTAATGCAAGATATTTTACAAATTGTGAAATACATTAATCTCTATAGGGTGTATTGACTTATACATGTCGATCCATGAGACTGTGTGGGATACTAATGAAAGGAGTCTGGGTACCTACATATGTAATTCAATTATCTAATGTTAGCTAAAAAACTCATGATACATATACTCAAAATGACATAGTAAGTACATTAAAAACCATAAGCATCCCATAGTAAGTACATCATGAATTAATTAGATTAAGCATTGATTGCATAACTGCACATTTCTATCAATAAATCAATATTAAATAGATTAAGAAATGATAACAAACTATACATTTCATTGATGTAATTCATCTTTTTCTTCATCAAACTAATCACCATGATCATCATTGATGTCAACATCATCACCACCACTGTCATTATCTTCATCTTTGTCATCATCATCATCATCATCATCGGCATCATCATCATCATCATCATCATCATCACCATCATCATCAGTAGCATCATCATCGTCATCATCTTCTTCTTCTTCAAGAAAAGTTGTGTCAGGAACATCATCGACTAACTGTTGTTCATGATCATCATCTAAATCATCTTCTAGTTGTTCGCAATCTTCTTCTTCCATCGCATTATACCTCATCGTCCTTCCTCTTGGATCATGTCTAACAACAAACAATCAACCTGATTTATGCAGAACCTCTGAGTAAAATACCTACTCACGTTGGCTTGGAAGAACATAGGGTTCATCCCCAACTGGCTCAAACCACCTTGTATTAATCATTGGAAATCCATTGTCATGTTCAATAATAGTTCTATCAGGATCATTTTGATTAAATCATAGCCTATACTATCTGACAATGAAGAGAAATAATCTGAAGGAATTAAAGTCACACTCAAGTATATCATCCAAAATACCATAGTATCAATTTTTGGACTGGTCCTTTGACATGTATTAAATATAATACAATTTTCAGAATATTATTATCACTCTATTTCTTTGTTGTAAACATGTCATTGGTTCAGTTTTGTAAAAAATATTGTGTTAGATGCTTTTAAAATTATCTTCATTGTCTTCTGATTGTCTGAATGCTTCTTTATTTGTCAACCAATTAATACATGCTACTATATAAAGAAGACAATCAGAAGACAATGAAGATTTGTCTGACAAAAATGAATACACTAAACTGAACCAATGACATATTTACAAAAATTATCATAACTCGCAAGCAAAACTGAAACAATGGCATGTTTATAACTCATTAAGAGTGAGGCATTCTTTAGAATCTCATGAGTTTTGTACTATGTATGCAACATATTGTGAGTTTGAAGAGAGTTCATGCCATGTGTGATAAAACCTACTTTATCTAATATGGTGCATTGTTAAACAAATTAAGGGTAGAGTAGTTATTACTTAGTTTTTTGTGGGGGACAATGAAGATATGTCTGACAAATAGTAGGTTTTCTTTAGTATTTCATGAATTTTTACTACATATACAGTTTCAAGCCTTTGAGTCCTGGAGAAGAAGAATGGTGTAAGTTGAATAGATCAGAGTGAATGGAGTGTTGAAACATGGTGAATAGACCATGATGAGATGATACTTGATGTCGTGACTAAGTTTCCCTCACAAACATCAGCATAGACTAGTTTTACTAAGTTTCCTTTCTCTATTTTGAGGTTTCCTTTCTCTACCACAAGGGTACAGTTAGAGGGTTCATTGACAAAATGATCTTTCAAATGGTTACTATGAATATGAATGATTTGATATAGCATATTTCTCATTTTACTTGAAGTTTGGAATAGCTTGTGCAAGGGTGAAAGTAGTTTTGATCATTTTGGTCGTGACTGTTCCTCTACACAATTAGGAAATGTAATTGTCTAATGATTATATGTAATGTTGAATGGATTAAATGCTTTATTCTTTGTTGAAGTGAATGGAAGGAATAGTGTTGGTGTTAGGTTTCATTTATTATTGAATTCAATGGTTTCCAAGATGTGTTGAGGAGTTTGCTCCTTGTTTAATGTTAATTGTTCCTACAAAATCCACTCATACAACAGTGAAATGCTATGTAAAGGGATGGTTGATAGTGTTCGTTGAGGGAAGGGGGATTTTGAAAGACTTTTTATCATTGTATTGTGTATTTCCAATATGTTTGGATGCAGGGCAGATCGAGAGAATAAAGGATCACTCACTGATTGCATGATAACCCGGTTTTGAAGGGTCACTAGTTGAGGGGATGGAAATCATGCAATAGTGCCTCATGGGGATGGAAGAAACCCTTCACCAATAAGATGGTTGAGTCTGCAATATTTACTAGAGGTAAAGAACATAATTTGATTCCAACAATTACTCCTTGAAGATAATGGCACCCACAAAACATTTGGAAAAGATAGCACTCACTATATCTTTTATCACACTTTTAAAGCTGGGACAATAAATCTCAAAGATTGATCAATGAATTCTTGAACACAAAGAACCATTAATAGATATGATTCATGTGAACAATAGCCAACAACTAGTTGTTCCAATCATGGTGTCCAATAATTATGTTAGAAAAAGCATCTACAAATCCCTTACATAACCATAATAGATTCAAACCATGAACTATAAGAACCTAACAATGGGACTAACAAAGATACAACCTAGACAAATCTTGATCATATTCCACCCTATTGTAAGGCCCAAGAAGTAACTCTATCTTAAAGCTACACATTCCTCTAGATGAAGCTCAAAGTTCAGGTAGTTGAAGCATAGCAATACTTGAATGAATATAGGAATAATTTGATTTACAATCATTTGCTAGCTTGGTTTGTGGGTTTTCCACATAATATTTTCCCTTTAACCACATTTATAGTTTGAGAAAATTAGAAAAAATTGTTTCAGATTTATATTATCCTTTTGAACTAGCACACTGCCATCAAAATGCATAATCATTGGTCATCTCAAGAAAATTCGTATTAATTAGTAGGATATCCTTATAAAAATTTGATGCATGGATTTCTTGTGAATTATTGATTGCTATGTATCCTACAACTATGAAAGGAATAGTGTTGGTGTTAGGTTTCATTTATTATTGAATTCAATGATTTCCAAGATGTCTTGAGGAGTTTGCTCCTTGTTTAATGTTAACTGTTCCTACATAATACACTCATAAAATAGTGAAATGCTATGTGGAAGGGATGGTTGATAGTGTTCTTTGAGGGAAGGGGGATTGTGAAAGACTTGTTATCATTGTATTGTGTATTTCTAATATGTTTGGATGCACGACAGACCAGGAGAATGAAGGATCGCGCACTAATTGCATGATAACCTAGTTTTGAAGGGTCACTAGTTGAGGGGACAGTCAAGGTCTAGATGATTGCGCCATTGGAGGACCCTATTTCTTTGTATTAATTGCTATTCAAATTGGAACCATGGATTTCTTGTAAATTATCAGCTGCTATGTATCCTGTAACTACATCTGTGAATCTCTATATACTTCTCTAGGGTTGTAAGCCACTTAGGGATCAAAATAGAGAGACTAAATCAAAATCATTCTTTGTCCTATTTCCTTTTAACAAAGTCTCAACTATCAATGATACAATATACATTTGATGCCCTAAGCTATCAAATATACAAATGAAGCCTACCTAGAAGCTCACCAGGAGAATGAAGTATCACTCACTGATTGCATGATAACCCAGTTTTGAAGGGTCACTGGTTGAGGGGACAGTCAACGTTTGGATGATTGGGCCATTGGAGGACCCTAGTTCTTTGTATTAATTTCTATTCAAATTGGATGCATGGATTTATTGTGAATTATCAGCTGCTATGTATCCTACAATTGCTCCGTAAATGTGCATATACTTCTCTAGGGTTGTAAGCCACTTAGGGATCAAAATAGAGAAACTAAATAAAAATCATTCTTTGTCCTATTTCCTTTTAATAAAGTATCAACTATCAATGATACAATACATTTGATGCCCTAAGCTATCAATACAAATGGAACCTAGCTAGAAGCTCATGGGCTGTCCATTTGATAACTACAATCAACATTTCAAAAAAATGGATATCCTTGAGCACAAGCACCAATAACATCAAATAATGGAGTTAAAACACGGGCTAAGGCATGACACCAGTAGAATGTGGTTATTTTAGTGATAGCAATTTACAATGGCATCATTAAACATATATGTCAGTAATATCAACAAACGTGAATCCAAACATTTGAATATAGTGAATCGATATCCTTTAGCACAAGCACCAATAACATCAAATAATAGAGATAAAGGACTGGCTATGGCATGACACCAGAAGAATGCGGTCATTTCAGAGAGCATTCATGATCAAATAAAATGAAATGCATTCGAATATGATGCCAGAGGCTCGAAAGATGAAGAAATCACATACCTTCTCCCGCGCTCAGCTTTCACTCCTTTTCTCCCACTCCCTCTATCCAATCTAAATAAAAATGATGAGGCCGTTTCACTTTTTTTTTATATCTATACCCCGAATCTATCAAAATTCTGATGGTCAATTAAACACCCATCAGAATACTGACATCATCAGGGCCTATTACAAAAAAAACACCAAATTCATAATAAAAAGTTACCCATTGAAAACTTCTGTCGAAATTTGGCCCCAAATATAGTAGTAAGGATTTGAGGTCAAGGGTAAGGAGAGTTTGGTGTGTAGATTGCAAAAAAGTTTATATGGCTTGAAGCAAGCCCCTAGGCAATGGTATATTAAATTTGACACTTTTATGAATGAGCATGGATACACTTGATGTCATTCTGACCATTGTGTTTATTTTAAGAGGTTGGATGATGATAGCTACATTATTTTATGCTTATATGTTGATGTTATGCTTGCAGCTGGGTCTAACATGAATCACATTAAGGGACTAAAACAATAGTTAGCACATTCATTTGCTTTGAATGATTTTAGGGTAGCAAAACAAATCCTTGGTATGAAAATTTGTAGAGATAGGAAAAATAGGGAGTTGTCTTTATCTCAGGATGATTATATTGAGAAGTTGTTGCAACGTTTCTCTATGGAGAATGCCAAAGCTGTCAGCACACCTTTACCTAGTCATTTCAAATTGACTAAGGAGATGTTTCCTAAGACATTAGAAGAATAGGCTAAAATGTCTAAGGTACCTTATGCTTTAGTTGTAGGGAGCTTAATGTATGCTATGGTATGTATCGGGCCAGATATTGCACATGCAATGGGATTCATTAGCTGATATATGAGTCACCCTGGTATTGAGAGCATTGGAATGCAGTCAAATGGATTCTTAGATATTTGAGAGATACATCCAGTAAGTGTTTACACTTTGGGGGATCTACTACTACTGTACAAGGCTATGTTGACTCAAATTTGGTAGGAGATATAGATAGAAGGCAAAGTACTACAGGCTATGTATTTAATGAATTTGGGACAACGGTGAGTTGGATTTCTCAACTACAAAAGATGGTTGTTTTATCCACTACCGAGGTAGAGTATGTTGCTACTACAGAGGCATCCAAGGAGATGATATGGCTTCAATTCTTCATGGAAGAATTGGGACATCCAAAGATGGATAATTTTCTGCATACAATTAGCCAAAATGCCATTCATCTTGCGAAGAACTCTTCTTTTCACTCAAAGACAAAACACATGCAGTTGCGGTACCATTTCATTCGGTCAGTTTTGGATGAAGGGCAGTTAAAGATGGAAAAGATACATACAGATGATAATCCAGCAGATATGTTTACAAAGGTAGTAACAAGGGAGAAGTTGAACTCATGTTCAGCTTTAGTTGGTCTTCTAGACTGGACATAATAAAGGAATAGTTGAGTCTAGGGTGGTTCGATCCAGTGGGAGCCTCATATGGTAGTAGTATTGCTACATGATTAGTCTCAAGTGGGAGGTTTCTTAGTGTGGATCCTGATCAGTCACCAAGTGGGAGATTGTTGGCTTGTGGTGACTAATCAGGAAAGTACTGTACACTTTTCCTCTCGCCCTCACCGGGGTTCAGGGATGACATATTTTTGGCTATTTTTTGGGCCGACATGTTGTAACTCGTTATAACCCTAAAGCGAAAAAATATTGTACAATATGGCTTAGGGTTAGGGATTTCATAATGTATGTTTTAGTAGCTTCTTGTAGTGGTATCGAGCTGTAAGGGGATTACGAATTGTAATCAAGTTGTAATCACTGGCTAATAATAATTGTGAATAGAATTCAATTGCTCCAGTACAAAATAGGAAAAACTCAGTGATAACTCAAGTATACTAGAAATAAAAATTCACATGCATTAACAATCCTAATTAAAAATACCAACATCTATAAATCACTAGAAAAATTTGCAATGAATCCCTAATAACTAGAATAACTAGAAGTCTTTAGTACTTTACTAATTTCCTTAGGAACTAGTGTCAAAAGAAAAATGTGCCACGCTTCTTTCAGCTTAGTTGGTGGGGCAACAAGTTCTCTCCACTATGAAAAAAATGGTGTCAACAGTCATGGCAAGAGGTTGTACAAATTTTTTAAAAATAATTGGCAGTCGTAACTTGACATGAATCAGCTGTAGCACTTAAAAAAATTGCATTTCCAAAATGTTTCTTACAGGGACAAAAATAGGGGACAACAAGGGACAGTAGTATATAAATTTTTAAATACCCAATATATGAATTTATCAAAATATATTAACATATTATATGCTTTTCTATGTTTTACATAACTTTTATTGACACAAAATAAGCCTGCACAAAATTTCTTGTGTGAGACACAAATTTCTTGTAGTTTTAATTTCTATCAATTTAAGTTTCAAAAAGTCTCTCCATTGCATTATCAATCTAAATTAAGTAGTTTTATTGAATCTTTAGATTTATTTTCTCTATCTTGTGATTCATATTTCCAGTAGTTCTAAATTTCTATTACAAGATCACAACAGATACAGATTAGAATACTATTTAATTTTGAAAATTTTGTTCATAGCATCATCTGCTTGATTTACATAGTTTAATATTCACTTTCAGTAGTGATCAATTTAGGATCACAACATTTAATGCTAGCTTTGGAATGAAGATTCTGACTTGTACGGTGACATATAGTATAATGTTGGATCTCTCTAGACTAAATGTCTCTAATATTTTCAGTGTCATGTTGGAAGTTTCTACTAGAATGCCTTGTAATTATGCTATATACATCTTTGTCATGTCTATAGAGGAAGAGACTAGTCATTGTTTGTCTTCTATATCTCCATTATAATCTTCATTTATTTTTGTTAGAATTTTGTGCAACCTTAACCTTGTGCACACAATGCTAGTTGTTCGTTTGGATTGTGCATAGTTCAAAGATATGCTGGGGATATTTCTTGGTTTCACATAGAATTCACAATCTAAGGTTTGGAGGTAGGTTTTCTTATCTATATTTTTTTATTTGGATATTTGCACTATATTCTGCAAAGCAATATTGCTAAGAATAAGTTACACTATGCCCTATGGTTTTGTGTTTCTAATTAAGGTTCAAGAAGAGCCACTTTAAAAAATCTCTACAATTTAGTTTCTAGAAAAATAATCTATTTTTATTAGTTAGAAATTAGATGGACTTGAAAGCATAGGGAGTTCATTGAGATCATGAAGATGCAAATTCTATATTCTAGACAATGCGCAGAAGTGAAACATCTCTTCGTCTTGGCCGAGTATGGTATTCAATTAGTTTTTCCTTTCCAAATTTTTGAATTGGTTGGAGTGAAAATACTTTAATCTATTTTTATCAGTTGGTGAAGATTCAATGGGGACCAATCTATAGATTTTTTTATCTTTTATTTATTTACTCATTTAAAAAAATTGTGAAGGTTTTCAAAAGGGATCAATATTGATTCTTGTAACTCTTGTATTATTGACCAATTATTTTATTTTTCTATGTGATATGTACCTCAAATTTTAAGTGCACAATTTTTTTTAGGATTCCATCTTGTTCAGGGCATTAGTTTGTTAATCGTAGTTGTTTTCATATAGGAGTCTTCTTTGTTTTAGGATAGTATGGGTTTTTGGCGTCTTTACATGATTTGAAGGAATTTTAGGTGAAGGCTCAAAATGAATCAATCTACAGTTTATTTTATCTACCATTTATATGCCTCTCAAAAAAAATGATGAATAGTTTAAAGAGGGATTAGTATCAAGTCTTGTCTTATCCACCAGTTTTCTTTTTCTCCACTACATATAATATACATCTCTCAAAATGTTAAGTGTATGTAAAATTTCTAGGATTCAATCTTGTTAAGGGCATCAATTTGTTCATTATAATTTTCTTGTATATAGGAGTCTAACAGAGAAAAACACTAATTGTATGAAGGTCATTTCTTGGAATTTGGTACTCACTAATTAACTTCTATGGTGCTTGGTAAGCAAAAGATTGTTGGAGTTTTTTTTTTAATTTTGTTTGCAGTTCAATTGATTTTCTTATTAAATTTCATTATCTTTAGATCATAGAAGCAAGACCAAAGGTGACATTCGTATTCCACATCTCAACATATGCTGTAGATTATGATTATATTATGGATTCAGAATATCTTTTGAGTTTTTCCTTGTTTGTGTAATTGTAAAATAGTCCATTGATATTAGGCCAATGACTTCTTCCATTGATGTGGGCATCACTAATCATGGTGTTGTTGTACATGGACAAATCCTTAGTAGTGCAACATTCTATGAGAAGTACAGATGAATTAATTCAAATGGAATAGATGGATGAGCCCCTCTGTTATGAGTTTGATAGAGTTATGAGTTTGACTAATCTCATGAAAATGTTGATTCTTTCCTCAAATCAATGTATATATACTTGGTTGTCTTACATCTTGACAAAATATCTCTATGAGTAGTCACATTATCCTTTTGAACGATGAATGAGACTAAACAAACAATCCAACTCCTTATAGCACTGTCATTCCAACATATAGAATCATTGATAATGATGTCTTCATGACATTTGTTTGATGGAAATGGCATTTTTCTCATGATGTGTCTGAAACCTCAGTGATTTGTAGTAGCTAACCCTTTTGATATTGTTCAAATGACACTCATTGGTATCCTCATTTGATATTTTCTTGATGGTCATAGGAAATTTAGAAAACATATTTCACCTTTTAAATCATACACATCATTGTTTCAATGATAATTATTCTGAAAATCTTTGATCTTACTATGACTATCTAACTGGGACTTCACCATACACCTTTCCTTCTACACAAGGCTGACTCTGAGGTAACTCTCTTAATAACATGATCACTATTTTAATGCTCTTAATTTTTATCTTCTCACGAGCTCCTTGTTGTTACTATTCCTTATGTTAATTCTCTTTATATATTCATGTTTTAAAACCATGACTCTCAATACTATCTTTTTAACATGTCCCTCACCATTTTCGTGGCATTTGAAATCATTTTGGAACCCTCATCTTCTTATGGCTAGTTGGTTACAAAGGATGGTTAAGAAGTTATGGTTGGATGGAAGGCATAAAATGCATTTAAAATACTTCCATTCACACCTAATAAGGTTGTTGAAGTTGAAGGAAAGGTTTGGAATGTAAAAAAAATAAGTTTTGGTAATGAAGTACACGGTTTTCTCTACAAATTTTGCTTAAAATCAAAACTTACAACTGCTATAACATTCTTTTCATAGCATCTTTTGATCAGATTCCTTTTGGAGGTGATAGGAAAATATTTTAACTTTCTTTTTGCATTGGTTTGAGGTTCCTTTAATTCATTTTGTGTATTTTATATTGATTGTCCCAAAATCAGTCAATTTTGGACAGTTTTGCAAGGGTTTGAGAGTCACCATGAGAATATGACCCATTCCACTTTATGTGTTTATTTTTTCTTGTGGAATGGGTCTGTATTGATGTAAAATAATTCCTAATGACAAGTTTGAATGTAGGGAAGTTCAAAAAAATAATGGTTGATGCCCTAGGGTGGGGTTTTACTTGTGAAAAGGGCACAAAATTGGTGCCAAGAGTATAGCAGTGGTAAATATACCTTATGGAGGTGGTGTTTTTATGTGGGGAAAATTAAATTTAGATATTATAGATGTTGTAGGACACTTGAGTCGGTCTCAAAAGTGATTAGAAGTGACTAAACCAAAAGGCCCTAGTTTTTAACTAATTTTGGTGAGGGTTTTGTGGAAACCTTATTAGAACAAGTCATGGAATAAAATGGGTTTTAGAATAATTTTATTGGCATCATAAATGAATAATTTTAAGATTTTGGAATTTTGGAGGTGAACCTAGACAGGGGTTTCTTTGTAAAATGGCCCAATTAGACCTAGGAGCAAAAGTGGAGCAGCAATTTTACGTACACCTAGTCCAAAGTAGTGGTACTTGGTTTTATGATATGCTAAATAAATATGAAAAGGGTATTTGAATCTGGAATTTTTTTTGGAATTTGTTTCAGAAATTTTTGGAAAAAGTGCACTCATTTGGGAAAATAATTAGAGAATTTGATCAAAAGGGTTCTATGTGAAGTTGGTGTCTATTGAAGCAAGAATAAATAGATAATTTAAGACCCTAGGAAGGCTTAGAGAAATTATTGGGGTTTGGAGTTGATCAGACCCTATTGGTGAAAGAAGGCCTAGTGGAGAAACTAGGAAACATAGTGTGTCTGTGGACAACTTGTGGAGCCTTTTGGTCTTGGAGTGGATTGATCATTTGGATCTGAATCAATAAGACTAAGATTGGTTAATTCATTTATTTATTTTAATTATATTTTATTTGACATTAGATTCAATGGTCATGGGAGCTAATACAATGATATACTTTGAAGAGGATTCAATTTTCCATAGGTTAAAAGAAACCAACCAACATGTCTATTTCCAGGTTACTATTGTGCACCAATACAATTTGCATTTATAGTAATGGTATTTTCTGGGTTTAGATGTTATCCTAAATTGAAATTTCAACAAGTAGAATTTCTTTCACCGGGTTATCATTGTGTCCTATCTAGTGTTTGCAATCTCTAGGACCAAATAAACAACCAAATAAATGACCAAATTAGGGCACGATGGAATCGAACCAAATAAATGACCAAATAAATGATTAAAAAAAGACCAAATAAATGACCAATAAAAGACCAAATAAATGACCAAATCCATGACTAAAATAGTTTATTAATAAATTTGGTCATGAGATAAATGACCGGCAATAAACTACTAATGGTCACATGACCAAAATTAGTCATTTATCTACAATTTTTAATAGTTTATTTAGTCATATATTATTATTTTTGTACTAGTGATCGAGGGAGTGTAAATGTTGTGGCCTTAGAAAATATCAAAATGCATCTTATGCTAGTTGATGTACCCTTATGACTATTTAGATTATTCATATTGGTTCTCTCAGGAAGGAAGGTATGAAGTGACATCCTGTAGTGACACTGAGTTGAGTATATAAACAAGGTATGCCTTTGTGAAAAAGGGAGAAGTTAAAGGATCTACATCAGTGGAAATTTGAGGATCTTGATTTAGAGGGAGTCGACCATGTTTTTTTGGTTCTCTAGTAATCAAGAACTTGTAGCAGAGAATTATGATTATTACCATGTGAGAAGGCTATATGTCAGAGGGAGAAGCTATAAGATCAAATTAAGTTTGCACCCCAGGATCTTGGTCATAAAAATTCAGAGGGAGTGTACCATGTCAAGATGGTGTATACTTTGTAATCTCAAATTCACCAAGACTATGAGACAATACAAACAAATGCAATTCAATAGAGAAAAAATGATCAATATTCTTACCAAACCCCTTGATAGAAAGAAGATTGTGTACTTTCAGATAACCTTGGTATGTTGAGGAGTAAAGCCTTAACTAAAAAGAAGGTTTCAGCTTAGTGATCCATCATTTTATGATTCTTTTCTTTGATAGACAAGTCTAAGGTGGAAGTCTTAGTTTCCATTCTCTGGGATGAGCCATGGTGGATCCACCCTTTGAGAAGAGTAAAGGTGGATGTCATATGTGTGACTTTATGGGCCCATTCATTTTGTGTTATATTATGACAGGTGATGATCTTTGATATGTGTTGGGTTACTATTTCTAGGTGATGACTTAGACAATAGCTTAACCTAGTGTCAGGTATGACTATGTATTGTAGTCACTAGTCCTGACACTGAATTTTTGGAGTTGTTAAATCCAATTCTGAATTGGTCGAGGATTATAATAACATGTGAATCAAGATTAGACTACATTAAGTTGTTGTCCCAGAATGTGTTGGATATCTTTATTGTTATCACTAAATCTAGTTCTGAATTGGTTGGAGATTGTGACAACTCTTCTATCAAGATGAGTACATTATATTAATGTCCCGAGCTGTGTTGGATATCTTGATATGAAGTTATGTTTTAGTTATCACTAAAATCCAGTTTTGAATAAGTTAGGGATTGTGATGACACCTAGTCAGATCCTCTCTTGCTAAGAGGGAGTGTTAAGATATCGCTACGATCGGATATGGTAATATATATATATATATATATATATATATATATATATATATATATATATATATATATATATATATATATATATATATATATATATATATATATATATATATATATATATATATATATATATATATATATATATATATATATATATATATATATATATATATATATATATATATATATATATATATATATATATATCTGTGTATGTGTGTGTGTGTGTGTGTATACATACATACATATATATATATATATATATATATATATATATATATATATATACATATACATATACATATACATATACACACACATATATATGTATATGCATATGTATATGTATATGTATATGTATATGTGTGTGTGTGTGTGTGTGTATATATATATATATGTATATGTATATGTGTGTGTGTGTGTGTGTGTGTGTGTGTGTGTGTGTGTGTGTATATATATATATATATATATATATATATGGTTTCAATCGTCCAAAAGTGCACAAATGGATTTCATGACTTTTTAGTAGGCATGGGTGTCAGTACACCTAGCCAAGCCAAAAGTCAAAACACAGGCCTAATTGGATATCTGATATTTTCCAATAATTATATACATATCCCGACCGTGTTCAATATTTTCACTATGAAAATGTTGAACACAGTTAGGGCTTTCAGATATCCGATTTTAGATTCTATCCTATCCGATTTTTCTTCAATTTAAGGTAAGTTCAATCTTCAAATTTTTACTATTTTAATTGTTTTTATTGTGTTTTAATATAAATTTATAGTTTTTTATATAAAAATTAGCCCATTTAAATGAGTTTTTGTATTGTTTTTTAAATTCATTGTAATTATCTATTTGTTTTCTAATTGTAATTAGACATGGAACCAGAAAACCCTCCTAATGATCCCGTAAACAATCCAGAACCACCTCCCAAAAATCCCCCACTTTCAGAAGATGAACCAGTGTCAAACCCTCACCATTTAGAGGATCTCATAGGAGACATTCTAAATCAGCTTAGAGGATTTCAAACTATCTATGCCAACATCCCCACATTGTGCCCCATGTTTACCACATTGAACTACATTATTGAAAACATGGAGAAACTTACAGAGCAACATAGTGTGGCACTTCTTTGGCGCGATTCCATGCACACCCATTTTGATGATGGGCTTGACTATGATCAAGTCATGAACCGAAACATAACAAAAATGACATATGTAATCCTTTTGTGGATCCTAAAATTGATCTAAAAGTGGACCCTTAAAAAACCACAAGTTGTCAATTAAATGGTGCACAAACAGTACAATACGTGATAACTTTTAGGACCACTGGTGGATGGTTTTTGATAGACCACCTCACAACAATTTGGATGTGCCATTTTATTTTATTAAAAAATTGTATGCTGAATTTGTGCTCGATCACAAGGTCAATTATTGGAGTATGAGACCAAACCAGGGTGTAGGTTTAGGTGCTCCTCAGGATAGGCCATTGGCACAACGGGTGAAATCTTGCACATATGCCCCCCCTCCTGAGATTTCACCACCTCCCACAGTGCAGTGCATCATGACATTATTGTTGAGGCCAGCTCATAGACTATTCAATCCATTCACACCTTGAGTGATCTATTGGTTACGTAGAGCACAACATTGTTGCCTCCTTGTGCTGATGCTTCTAGCCCTTCCACATCCTCCACAAGCTCACAAGTTTGTGTGCCCCACACTTGCATTATGTGCAAGAATCTGTGCTTAGATCCCTTGAATGATAGTGATGCATATAATTATGTCTTTGAGGTGGACGATTCTACATAGCACACTACAGGCACTGAAACACCTCATGAAGATGTGCATGAGGGGCATATAGAGCCATGGACTCCTACTGTTATGGTAAGGGTAAATAGTTCACTTTTTACATTGTATTTAAATTTTATAATTCATATTTTTAGTAGAATTTTATTATAATAATTTCCCACTTTTTTTTATGTGTTACATTTATGTTTAGTTGATGATAGAGGAGGAGATGGCACAGGTGGAGGGGTCCACGCTTTCGGCCATGTCATTTGGTCTTGATAGTTCCATGATACATATGTTTTAATGTACTCATCGGTTTCCTTAAATTATTATAATAGTATATGTACATTGTTTTCTAATTTTTATGATCATCTTATTACATACTGATGCAGGTGTCACCGGTTTCCACTAGGGGGCAATGTGAGGGGGTGCAGGTGTCAGTTGTTGACAAGGGAAAGGTAATTAAGTAATTTAGTTTGTTTATGCATACATGTATATTTGTCAGTTGTGCATACTCATTTTTAATTTACATGGTTTATTTGATAGATAGTGGCATCTGATGGTGTCATGAGACCCTATCGTCACGATAGAGTCACATGAATATCCATCCACAGTGATAGCTCCATAGTATGTATAATTCTAAAGTCATTTGTGTGTGTATTTTACTATCAAGTATACATAATATGATCAAGTTATGATAGGATGAAGTATCTGTTTGAATTTTGTAGGTCACTCCTAGTTTGAGCGAGGTAGAATGCCAAGGGTTTGTATCCTTGATGACTTAGCCAACATTTCCTAAAGAAAGTTCAACACACGTAAGTTTTAATGTTAATTTAGTTATTTTTGAAACATATATTTGCTACCAAGTATTTAACATTAAATAGTATAACTCATAGATCAATCTCATGTTTGTAAACATATACAGGTCAAAGTTGATATTGGTGGCATTGTTCCTACGCTACCAAGGACATATATTAGGTCTCCTATCTGCGGGAGGAGATAGAGAGGTGAGGTATATGAGAGTTCAATTTTAGTTTAAATTTTATTTATTATTGTTGACTATGATTCTAAATTTTAATCAAACTTGGGGTTTCACTTTTGTGTTTGAATGCATGATCCATCAGAGCCAAAGAGTACTTCAAAGAGGCTGCATTTTGATGATCCACCAGTAGAATAGGATGTCCTAGAAATATTTATAGTTGAACTTATTATTTTGAGATGTCATCTTACATATTTTGAGATGGTGTATGCCACATTGTATCTGATATGTTGACATGTAAATATGTACAAAATTATTGTTCATTTTGATATATATGAAACGTGATATTCGATCCAATTTGTTAATTGTGTGTTCATTTATTCATTGTTAGTATGTAAATATGCTTGTGTGTATGTACTCATGTGTAAAATTTATGCTTTAAGTATATTCATGTATATTCAAGTACATTCTTCATAACCTAAATTCATGTGTATGGGCTACGCGCATGACTTAAGTGAATTCATGTGGTATGCTTTATAATCTATGTGCTACATGTATGGTTCATGACTTAAGAAAATTTGTGTGTACACTTTATGTGATACGTGTGTTCACATGTGTAATTCATCATTTAAGTGAGTTCAAAATTTATGTGCTACATTGTATTCATTTATACCTAATGCTCTCAACCAAGAAAATTTGATGCAGAGCCCACTACTATCCCCTCATGGAACTCAACTCAACTTGAGGATTCTACATGCATCTTGGAATCTACTCAAGGAGTTAGTATCAACTCAAGGGTCAAATAGAGTTCTCTAACTTTAGAGAACCAACACATCTGACATTTTGTACAAGTTCACTTCGTCTAACCTCTCATCCCAACTTCTCTTGGCACCAACTCCATTATAGGCCTCTCAGTGCACCTAGAACCTCCATCTTGTCAAAATTTGAAATAGGTCTTCCACCTTGATTGTAACACCATATAAAATCTTAATATGGTCCATCTACTATGTTCCACCAATCTACCAGTTTTTCTCAACTCATCTTCCACCAATCCACTCCAATAGCCCTTCTAGACTTGTAGCCTTCACTAGTCATAAATCAGCCCTTTTCTCTAGAATTCTTCAAAAAACTCAAGAAACTAATGGTTGATCTAGAAAAAATTTTGGATTCCTTAAATTCTCCAGAAGACTTAGTGTAGAATCCTTTTGGATCCATTTAAAGGATTACTTTGCCTCTTGACACACCAGAACACTTGCCAACATACGCAATGGTGCTTAGTGGACCTTCGGAACAATTTGGTCTGGCATGTTCGTAAATGTTCTATTGAATTTGTGTTCCAGATAAGGTTGTCTAACTTGAGCTAATGACATAGTCTATTTGGTGCCAAGACGAATGGTTTGGAAGAAACCCAATGGTGCAACTTTCAACTAACCCTCACTGCAAGTTTTGGCATCAAGCGAGACTGGCATGCCAAATTCAAACGAATTCAAATCTCTCAAAATGGAGAGAGGTTATTTTATGCCTCATAAATGTAGACTTGTAGCATCTCATGAATTGTCGATAGCTCTCACGGGGTCTAAAATATAAGTATTGAAAGATTGCTACCCAATTGTGCTTAGTGCACCTTGGGGACACTTTATTTCGGCATAGTCTGGAACGTTCTAGTGACTCAGTGGTTGAAATAGGGTTTTCACTAGAGTTTACCTGCCCAACCAAAGCTAATGGCATAGTCCATTTAGTGCTGGGATGAACGGTTTGGAAGAAACCTAGTGGTGAAACTTTCAACTGACCCTCACTACAAGTTTTGGCATCAAGCGAGACTGGCATGCCAAATTCAAAAAAAATCAAATCTCACAGAATGGAGAGAGGTTATTGTAGGCCTTAGAAATGTGGTCTTGTAGCATCTCATGGATCACTAATACCTCTCACAGGGTCTGAGATATGAGCCTTGAAAGATTGCTTCCCAATCGTGCTTAGTGCACCTTGAGGACACTTTCATCCGACATGGTTTGGAACATTCTAGTGACTCAGTGGTCAAAAAGGGGTTGTCACTAGCATTTACCTAACCAAATAGAGATAATGGTGTAGTCCATTTGATGCCGCAATGAATGGTTTGGAAGAAACCCAGTGGTGCAACTTTCAACGAACCCTCACTATAAATTTTGGCATCAAGCGAGACTGGCATGCCAAATTCAAATGAATTTGAATCTCCCAGAATGGAGAGAGGTTATTGTAGGCCTTAAAAACATGGTCCTATAGCATCTCACATATTTTTGATGCCTCTCATGGGGTCCAAGATATGAGCCTCAAAAAATCGCTACCCAATCATGCTTAATGCACCTTGGGGACACTTTGGTCCGGCATGGTTCGGAATGTTCTAGTGACTTAGTGGTCAAAATGGAGTTGTCATTAGCATTTACCCACCCAATTAGAGATAATGGTGTAGTCTATTAGGTGCTAGGATGAATGGTTTGGAAGATGCCCAGTGGTGTAACTTTCAACTGACCCTCACTGTAAGTTTTGGCATCAAGCGAGACAGGCATGCCAAATTCAAAAGAATTTGAATCTCCAAGAAAGGAGAGATTTTATTGTAGGCTTCATAAACTCAGTCTTGTAGCATCTCCTAGATTGTTGATATCTCTCACGGGGTCTGAGATATGAGCCTCGAAAGATTGCTACCCAATCGTGCTTAGTGCACCTTGGGGACACTTTAGTCCGGCATGATCTGGAATGTTCTAGTGACTCAGTGATCAAAATGGGGTTGTCCCTAATGTTTACCCACCCAACCAGAGCTAATTGCACAGTCCATTTAGTGCCAGGATGAATGGTTTGGAAGAAACCCGGTGGTGTAACTTTCAACTAACCCTCACTACAAGTTTTAGCATCAAGCAAGACTAGCATGTCAAATTCAAATGAAATTGAATCTCCCAGAATGGAGATAGGTTATTGTAGGTATTAGAAATGTGGTCTCATAGCATCTCATGGATTGCTAATAACTCTCATGAGGTTTGAGATATGAGTCTCGAAAGATCGTTGCCTAATCATGTTTAATGCACCTTGGGGACACTTTGGTCTAGCATGGTCTGGAATGTTCTAGTGACTCAATGGTCGAAGTAGGGTTGTCACTAGAATTTAACCACCCAACCAAAGCTAATGACATAGTCCATTCAGTGCTGGGATGAATGATATGGAAGAAACCTAGTGGTGCAACTTTTAACTGACCATCACTGCAAGTTTTGGCATCAAGCGAGACTGACGTGCCAAATTCAAATAGATTTGAATCTCCCAAAATGGAGAGAGGTTATTGTAGGCCTCTAAAATGCAGTCCTATAACATCTCATGGATTGTCGATACTACTCACAGGGTCCAAGATATGAGCCTTGAAAGATCGTTGTCCAATCGTGCTTAGTGCACCTTGGGGACACTTTGGTCTAGCATGGTCCTAAATGTTCTCGTGACTCAGTGGTCAAAATAGGGTTATCACTAACATTTACTCACGCGGTTGAAGCTAATGGTGTAGTCCATTTGGTGTTGGGATGAATAGTTTGGAAGAAACCTATAGGTGCAACTTTCAACTGACCCTCACTACAAGTTTTGGCATCAAGTGAGAATGGCGTGCCAAATTCAAATGAATTCAAATCTCCCAAATGGAGAGAGTTTATTGTAGGCCTCAAAAACATGGTCCTATAGCATCTCATGGATTGCTAATACATCTCATGGGGTCTGGGATACGAACCTTGAAAGATCATTTCCCAATTGTGCTTAGTACACCCTAGGGACACTTTGGCCCGGCATGGTCTAGAACATTCTAGTGACTCAGTGGTCAAAATAGGGTTGTCACTAGCATTTAATCACCCAACTGGAGCTAATGGTGGAGTCCATTCAGTTTCAGGATGAAGAGTTTGGAAGAAATCCAGTGGTGCAACTTTCAATTGACCCTCACTGCAAGTTTTGGCATCAAGCGAGACTGGCGTGCCAAATTCAAACAAATTCAAATCTCCCAGAATGGAGAGAGGTTATTTTAGGCCTAAAAAGCATAGTCCTATAGAATCTCTCAGATTAGTGCTACCTTTCATAGGGTCTAAGATACGAGACTCGAAAGATCATTGCCCAATCATACTTAGTGCACCTTGGAGACACTTTAGTCCGACATGGTTCGGAATGTTCTAGTGACTCAGTGGTTGAAACGGGGTTGTCACTAGCATTTACCAACCCAACCAAAGCTAATGGCACAATCTATTTGGTTTCGGGATGAACTCCTTGAACACTATCCCTTCACCCCAAGGAGTCACCATTTTACTTTGGACACATTTGACCAATTTTGACTCAATTACTCCAACTATTACATCATTTGATGATACAAATGTACATGGAATTAAGACAATACAAATGTAAGCATACAAAATTAAGATGATACAAATTATATAAGGATGCAACATTCAAAGTAAGGAAACACATTTTTTGCACTTTACATGGCATTAAGACGATACAAATGTGGACTCTTAATATTTGTAAATCAACCCCATGAGCTCTCTTATATTTCAAATTTTGCATCTAATTTTGAATCAAATTTTTTATATACAAAATTTGGCATCTAAATATGCACATTACATTCAATTGTTATTTTTATATACAAAATTTGGTATCTAACTATGCACATTACATTCAATTATTGTTTTTATATATAAAATTTGGCATCAAATATGCACATTACATTCGATTGTTATTTTTATATACAAAATTTGGCATCTAAATATGCAAATTACACAACTATATATAAAAAATAAGTGTCCTTTCCGCTCCTAAAGTGTATAATTTTAACACATGGTACTCGATGACATCTACATTCCAATCATTGCATTTGGAAGGGAGAAGAAAAGTTAATAGAGAATATAAGAAGTTTATATAGGTTGAGAAAAATATTATGAACATGTATAAGTAACTAAACGAATGAAAGAACGTGACTAGACAATGCATAGTGAAGTTTACTGTCATAAATGATGGGCTAATAAAATGCACACCTCGATCTTCTATATCTATCATATATGTATCCAACTGCATTTACAATCCACATACAAAACTAATTTTATTGGTTCAAATAAATAAAGCAAAAAATTTCAATTAATTTATTGAACGTAATCGTAATAAACATGGAAAACCTTGCAACTTGAGTTGAACTTCCCTATTGAAGTGTGTCTAAAGGGTCATCTCTCTGCTTGAGGGTATTCAATATTGCTTCATGATCAGCAGTACTAATAGTCCAAATATCCTTTGTCTTTAGTTTTCCTTGACATTTCTATTACCCAAAATTTCCTATCATACAATTTTGGCATGTTTTCACTTGTGAAGGAGATTCACAGTGTTTCAAGGCTTGTGCCCTTGGCCCAAGGTACTTCATAATGTCACTAGGCTCCAGTTCTGATCGCATGTTCTAAATCACAAGGACCAGGAAGACATTCAAGTTTAAAGGTCTGCGGGAAATCACTGTCTTTATGTTGTAGGGTTCCAAAGTTGTCTAAGAAAAAACCCTCGATGTTTCCTATTTCTATTGTTACCTTTCATTGCAGTCTGGAAATCCTGGTTGTTTTTTACCTTTCATGCCTCGCACTTCTTCTCTGGTGTCATCTTTTCCTATGTGCATTGTTGTGACCAAGTGGGTCCCAAGTCTTCAAGGATGTCGTCGCTTGATCTCCAATTTTTCTGGCGGTCAGGTGTTTTTCATTCAGTGACCCAACATTTTGATAATTGTGTGTTTGTGCAACCCTAGTGGGTGGTTAATGTTATGTCTAGCGGTCTCAGCTCTAAAGTGGTTAAAGTGCAGTCAGGATCTGCGGTCGTCACATTGCCGTTATGGGAAAGTGCTCAATGGTTAATCTTCATGGCCTTGCGACAACTGTTCAATGGAAAGGTGATCTGACAGGTGGGTCCAAGGTACCAGTCATGCAGCAGTGTTCATTTTCAGTTGGCCGAGGGGTGATGACAAAGATATGTTGGTGGGCCTGAAGTATTCAAGTGGGATGATGGTGCACTATGATCTATAGTTGTCACATGATCATAAGGAATATTCTTCCCCTTTGTGATCATGCGACCACCATCTAATCTGAGTCATTTGTGTCGTGGGTCTGTGTTGCCAAATATTGCTGAGGTGTTCATTTCTCATTAGTTTTTGACTGATGAGGTGGCCGAGAATCTTTCTTTGGGATCAACTGACTATTGCATTGATTAATGTAGATCACCTGATTTGTCAGGAGGACAATTGATCGACGGTCATGTTTTAATAAAATCAAGTCGCCATTGGAACCCAAATTTGAACCTTTATGTGGGTTTTTTGCCATTATTTGATCCAGTGGGCTGTGAATGACAAAGGGGTAGCTCAATATTGATTTCTTCAAGATAGTTGTAGTTAGAAAGGATGATGAAGAAGATCTAGATGGCTATCACTTGTTGATTTCTTAAGTACCATGTCGATGTTCTTGCACCGAAGAAGCATTAAAGGGTTGGCGCCACCTGTGACCATTTATGCATTTCTAAATTCAAATATATGTGAAGATCAGATTTGGACATTCATGATGAGCCCAACTTGAAGAGACAAGTTCATGGCGGTGGCGTGAGGTTTTCAACTTTTAGAGAAGTAGTCCGATCAGCCAAGATATTTCAGAGATACATTTATGATCAGAAGTGACATAGTTAGGGTTTTTATTATTATATGAAAATCTATGTAACCCTAAAATTTTGACTCCGGCCTGCGTGCAAGGGAGGTGTATATATAAGTTTTTTGGAGCTTTTAGAGCTCAGAGTTTACAGTTGTAAAAAGAGTTTCTCTTTCCTAGGACTTATCTGTGGCATTTGTTCTACCCTCTGGCTCTTATAGTTTGTAGTCTCTCATTGATTTATCAGACTTAATAGAGGCTTTCTATGGCATTTTTTCTTCCCTCAAGTCTTTCTCCTGTCTGTATTTCTCTTATTGGGTATAATATACTAGCTTCATTAGAGAAATCTTGGAGTTCTAGAGCCCTTCTTTCTTTCATCTTATTTGTGTACTACTACGTCTGATTTGATTTGAATGAGTTTGTGGGTATACTTCAACCCCCTATCATTCTGTCTCATTCATGTGCCCTTTTGCTAAAGAGAATGTTTTCTTGCAGGTCAGAGTCTGTGTCTTTTGTTTAGGCCTCTCTGTAAAACACTTATGCAAGCCTGTTTAGGAAGATTGTGTTCTATTAGATCTGAGAGCTTTCATGCTAATTCAGTTAGTGTATTGTGTTCATCTCATTTTGGTGTATCACCCAGTAGGTAGTTTGCTTTTAGTTATTTCCCTTCAGAATTCCTTCTATCCCTTTTCCCTCAAAGTTTTACTTTCCTATCAAGAAGCAAATTAAGGTGATTGTCCAAGAGGAACTTACTTAGAACCTGGAGGTCTCATCTCAGTTAGCATAGGTCCCACAACTTGGAGATGATTCCCATGTTATACTAGGTTATCAAGACCATGAGAGCTTGAACCAAGGGTGCAAACTTAGTGTATAACAATTCTGGCATGCCTGGTAGGACCAAGAGATCATAGTTTTCATAGTTCTTGTTGGTTCTGATATGCATCTAGTAGGTTGTAGACCTTTGAGAGGTCATTGTTTTGCATATCTGGTGACTTTGAGTTCATATCTACTGGTTTTGAGTAGATTCAGTACCTAAAATGGATTACCATCCTTTGTTTCATGGAAACCTTCCTCCATTCTATGAATTCCATTCATCTCAAAATAGTTATGTTGCTGGTTTTAGGCTAGAATTTGAGGGACAACATTCACCTCATGCTTACCCCTCACCCACCCTAGCTAAAACATCTTGGCAGCATCAATACGCATATCATCAGCTTCAAGAGGAGATGCTTTGCATAGAAGAGCATGCTTATCATGCCCAGATCCAACAAAAACAAGCATTGGCTCAATAGGATCAAGGTTATAGGAGGTATCTGGCAGAGCAATACAAGAGAAATGAAGCCAAACTTGCAGGAGGGTTGGAAGCACAAAAGAGGTTTTATCAAAAGGAGCTGGAAGAACATAAGAGACACTATGAGGAGGTTTTGGAAACATAGAAAAGGCATATGCAGACACAAGAAAAGGAGCAGTTTGATGCTACATGGAAACATTATGAAGAGGTCATTATAGGATAGCAACAAAGTCGAGCAGCCCTTGCAAGCAATCTAGCAACACAGGATAAAGTTTACAAGGAAAATATGATAAGGGTTACTACTACTGCAGTTGTAAAACAAGAAGATTTTCAAATAACATTAGCAGTTCATGGTGAGTTTCATAATAAAAAATTGCAAGAGTACAAAGTGATGATAGAGTTCCTGATTCTAAAAAGTACAAATGATAAAGAGGCCCATCGGATACAACTTGAAGAAGCTCTTTGTATAGAAAAGAAAGAAACTATATCAAAGTTATCTGATGAATCTCATGAATATTGTTTTATGGAAAATGAGGAGGGGCCAGTTATTTTTAAGGACATAAGATGGTTGGATAGCTTCGATGAGCTATTGGATGTTTCGACTGATTAGGAGGATGGTCCTCTAACTATAGAAGAGGAAAAGATATGGCATATTATCATGGAGGAAATAATTTTAGATCATACTGCTAAAGTTATTAATGGGATACATCCTGACAGTAGCAAAGGGAGCCCTAGGTTCATTCCTTCTAGGGGTTTCCCTTTAAGGTACTTAGCAAGAATGGAGGCCATCCATGAAGAACCAGTCATATTTGTGTCCAAACATGAGTGTTCAAATAAAGCTAAAGCTGAAGGTGAACATGCAGCTCAACAGGGACAAGCTCAACTCACTTATCTACCCTTGGATAATGAAAATAAGAATCTATTGATAAAGGTGAGTCAATTTGTTTATGTCCTTCAAGAGGTAGTGCATCGGTTCTTTACACAACTATGTGTACTTCATTCCTTATTAGCTATCCTCATGCGTCTAATACAAAATATGTTAATAAGAAGGGGTAGTTACTTCAACATACCAATGAATGGTTTTGTTTAACTATCCTTTACACTGGTTAGTTTAGGATAGGTTAGTTTTCTTATTTTCTGTCCCTATTTTCTAGGTTAGTTTTCCTACTTTTCAAGAAGTGCTCATGCATAGTTTTGCCCCTTCCCTAGTCCTTCTTTGTCAAAAGTTTTTTTTTGTGTGTTTATGAAATGACTCTTATGCCCAAGGAATTGCATCAAGGTCACTGGTCTAATGTCTAGCAAGCTGTCATCCCACAGAAATCGCCAAAATGTTACCCAAAATTTCCTATCATACAATTTTGGCTTGTTTTCACTTGCAAAGGAGATTCACAGTGTTTCAAGGCTTGTGCCCTTAGCCCAAGGTACTTCATAATGTCACCAGGCTCTAGTTTTGATTGCATGTTCTAAATTGCAAGGACCAGGAAGATATTCAAGTTTAAAGGTTTACGAGAAATAGTTTTCTTTATGTTGCAGGGTTCCAAAGTTGTCTAAGGAAAAACCCTTGATGTTTTCTATTTCCATTGTTACCTTTCATTACGGTCTAGAAATCCTAGTTGTTTTAAACCTTTCACACCTTGCACTTCTTCTCCGGTGTCATCTTTTCCTATATGCGTTGTTGCAACCAAGTGGGTCCCAAGTCTTCAAGGATGCAATCACTTGATCTCCAATTTTTCTGGTAGTCAAGTGCTTTTCATTCAACAACCCAACATTTTGATAATCACATGTTCATGCAACCCTGGTGGGCGATTAATGTTATGTCTAGCAGTCTCAGCTCTAAAGTGGTTAAAGTGCAATCAGGATCTGCGGTTGTTGCATTTCCATTATGGGAAAGTGCTTGATGGTTAATCTTCATGGCCTTGCGATAACTGTTCGATGGAAAGGTGATCTAATAGGTGGGTCCAAGGTACCAGTCATGCGGCAATGTTCATTTTCGGTTGGCCGAGGGGTGATGATGAATATATGTTGGTGGGCCCAAAGTATTCAAGTGGGATGATGGTGCACTATGATCTATGGTTGTCGCATGATCGTATGGAATATTCTTCCCCTTTATGATCATGCGACCATCGTCCGATCTGAGTCGATTGTGTCGTGGGTCTATGTTCCTAGATATTGCTGAGGTGTTCATTTCTCATTAATTTTTGACTAATGAGGTGGCTGAGAATCTTTCTTTAGGCTCGATTGACCATTGCATTAACTAATGTAGATCACCCGATTTGTTGAGAGGAGAATTGATTAATGGTTGTGTTTTAAAATAAAACTGGGTGGCCATTGGAACCCGAATTTGAACCTTTCTACAGGTTTTTTTCCAGTATTTTATCTAGTTGGCTGTGAATGACAAAGGGGTAGCTCAATATTGATTTCTTCAAGATAGTTGCAGTTAGAAAGGATGATGAAGAAGATCTGGATGGTTGTCGCTTGTTGATTTCTTAGGTACCATGTTGGTGTTCTTGTGCCGAAGAAGCATTAAAGGGTTGGCACCACCTGTGACCATTTATGCATTTTTAAATTCAAATATCTACGAAGATCAGATTTGGACATTCATGATGAGCCTAACTTGAAGAGACAAGTTCATGGTGGTGGCGTGAGGTTTTCAACTTTCAAAGAAGTAGTCTGATCAGCCAAGATATTTTAGAGATACATTTATGATTAGAAGTGACATAGTTAGGGTTTTTATTATTATATGAAAATCTACATAACCCTGAAAGTTTGACTCTAGCATGTGTGCAAGGGAGGTGTATATATTAGTTTTTTGGAGCTTTTAGAGCTCAGAGTTTATAGTTGTAAAAAGAGTTTCTCTTTCCTAGGAGTTATATGTGGCATTTGTTCTACTCTTTGGCTCTTACAGTTTGTAGTCTCTCATTGATTTATCAGACTTAATAGAGGCTTTTCATGGCATTTTTTCTACCCTCAAGTCTTTCCCTTGTCTATATTTCTCTTATTGGGTATAATATATTGGCTTTGTTAGAAAAATCTTGGATTTCCAAAGCCCTTCTTTCTTTCAGCTTATTTGTGTACTACTACATCTAATTTGATTTGAATGAGTTTGTGGGCATACTTCAACCCCCTGTCATTCTATCTCATTCCTGTGCCCTTTTGCTAAAGAGAACATTTGCTTGTAGGTCACAGTCTATGTCTTTTGTTCAGGCCTCTCTGTGAAACACTTATTCAAGCCTGTTTAGGAAGATTGTGTTCTATTAGATCTAAGAGCTTTCATGCTAATTTAGTTAGTGTATTGTGTTCATCTCATTTCGGTGTATCACCTAGTAGGTATTTTGCTTTCAGTTATTTCCCTTCAGCATTCCTTCTATCCCTTTTCCCTCAAATTTTTACTTTCCTATCAAGAAGCAAATTAAGGTGATTATCCAAGAGGAACCAGCCTAGAACCTGGAGGTCTCATCTCAGTTAGCATAGGTCCCACAACCTGGAGATGATTCTCATCTTATACTAGGTTATCAAGACCACGAGAGCTTGAACCAAGGGTGAAAACTTAGTGTATAACAATTTCAACAACTTAACTAGAGTAGAGCCCCAAACTATATCCAAATATTCACTTAGAGGTCCACAATACCCATATTCCCATACAATCTAGAGCTCTATCCAATCTACTACACCCTTAAGTAGCTAAAATCACACAACTTAGAACCAGATGATCTTTAGATGAAATAGGGTTCTAACAATGCGAAGAATTCATATTTGACACAATTGAACACCAATCCCACACCAATTTATTACTGAGACACAATTTGGTCACCCAAGCCTATATAGGTCTACAAGGAGAAATCTTAAATTATTGAAGGTGACCTACTTGTAACTCCACCAAGGCAAGGCTTAACCACCATCAAATAATCCAATTCATCTACCAACAACACCTTCCAATTTTTGGCCTTTGATCAATCCCCAAACTCCTACTATCCTCAATTCTCTCCTAGGCCTAATAGGGGTAATAGGTCACTTTAACAAAGCAAGTGCCTCCAATATAAATCACCTTCCAAAAGAAACTATTGGAACACTTTTGGAATCATATAAAACAACCTAATCCAAGGATTTAGGTCTTTATTCTACCCCTGGTCTGAGTTGTGCATTCAAACCCACAATTTTGGACAGTCACATAGAGATGCCTATCTAGAGGGTTTAGCCATTTCTCCTTCCATCAATGGCTTTCCAATATAAGACCTCCAAAATCATAAATTAAATCCTCCCTCCTTTCTTTCTACCAAGAATCAGATTTTTTCCATTGTGGAATCTCCTAGAAAGAGGAAATTTGCACCGAAACCCTAGGTAGGGCCTCCATGTGACCAGTGGCTATGTAAAATTTAATAAATTTTGATCTAAATTGTTTCAAGACCTAAAATAAATTGAAAATTACTCATATGACATATTACCAACTTCCATACTCCTTCAATGGCACATGTGAGACCGTACAGGGCCGTACACCTTATAAACACAGTTGAATTCTCAAGAAACTAGAGAATTTTTATTGAAATCATTTATGAATTCTTATCCAATCCTCCATATAACATTGGATTGAAATTTTTCAACCTATTTATAGAATCCCCAATTGGTTCCAACCAACTGAGGTGATTTTGAATGTTTGGATTCAAAAATTACATCTTTTCAAAAAGTTGCACAATGCAACATTGGCAACTTTTGCAAAAGTTGTCAATTGTCAATCAATCTAACTAAGCTCTAATCCTAGACTCCACCTAGGACCTTAGAGAAGTTAAATAGGTCATTTCAACCTTCCCTAGGTCATTTATACTATCCTAGCCCTTCCTAACACATTTTTCCAATAATGGCTACGGTAGACAACTAGGTTTATAACAACACCTATTGTCACCTTGCCTTACAAAATAGGACTTATTGAAAAAATTGGATTCAAGATCCAACTAGTACCCTAACCCTTCATATTTGGGTCACTTGATGTGCTATCCATGGATGAATTTGAGGGTTCTCCTGCACCATACTCCCAGGGTGCATTGATCTAAAGTCCTCTTGACATGAGGTCTTGCAAAGTTGAGCCATGCTTCTGAATCTCCATCTCATCCATCCATACTGATTCTTCGTTAGAAATTCCCTACCATTTCACCAAGTACTTATTGTAAACATTCTTCCTTTTTTTCTTGATGATCTTTATGTCCAAGATCCTTTCAAGATTCTTTGGTTCATGAGGGGTTATTCCTGCAGCATCCTCTTCTAGTTCTTCCACCTACACATCTCATCCTACATTCATATCACCTTTGTAGGGGGTTATATCACAAATATTAAATATAGGAGAGATACCAAGATGAGAGTGCACTCAGTCTCATATGAATTCAACCCATGCCTTTTCAACACTAGATAGGGTCCTACTTTCTTCATGAGTAGTTTAGTGTGCTTTCCCTTAGGCAATCTTTTCCTCTTCAAGTATGCCCACACCAAGTCTCCAACCTACAACTAGACATACCTCCTATGTTTTTCTTTGGATTGCTTATACTTCTCTACACTTTTCTCAAGTGCCAACCTGACTAAGTCATGTATCTCCTTCATGCTCTTTGTAAACTCTTCTCCATGAGCACTGACTAGAGTGTTTGGTGGGAGTTCTCTGAGTTCCAAGATGCCTCTTGGACTTTTCCCATACACAATTTGAAAGGGGATTTTCAATATACTCCTATTGACTGAGTCATTGAAGGCAAACTCTACCTATGGCAGGACTAAATCCCACTTATCTCCATATTGCTTTGTCAGGCACCTAAGGATATTTCCAAGTGACTTGTTGACAACCTCTGTCTATCGATCTATTTTTGGATGATAGGAAGAGCTAAAACTCAAATTGGTCCCTAACCTCTTCCACAAGGTCCTCCAAAAGTGACCAATAAATTTTACATCCCTTGAGGTAAGCCATGAATCCTGACAATTTCCTTGAAGAAAAAATTAGCAATTGATGATGCATCATTTGTGCTTTTACAAGGGCTAAAGTGAGCCATTTTACTGAACCTGTCCACTACAACATAAATGCTATCATATCCCTTTTGTGTCCTGGGAAATCCCATCACAAAGTCCATGCTGCAACTCTCCCAAGGCCTTGTATGAATAGGTAGGGTTTGGTATAACCCTGCATTAGTAGATGCACCCTTGTCTCTCTGACATATTGAACATGTCTCCATAATCTTCCTCACTTTAGTCTGAAGCTTAGGCCAATAAAAAAACATTCTCACCTATTCCAAGGTCTTGTCCAACCCAAAATTTCCTCCCATGTTGCCTGCATGCTTCTCTCTAATAATGTTCTCCCTCATTGAACACTTGGGGATGCCCAATTGATGTCCTTTGAACAATAGGCCATTTTGGATCAAATAATCTTCATATTCGACATGATATGCTTTAGAAAAATCTGAACACACCTTATAGATATTATTGAAATCATCATCATCTTTGTACATGTCCTTCAATGCATGAATCCCTACACTTTGAAGTTGGATTTGTTGCAAAACTAAAGATCTTTGGCTGAATGCATTTTCCACCTTATTAGAAACTCCCTTCTTGTGTTTAATAGAGAATGTGTAGGCTTGTATTGAATCCACCCACTTCATGTGTTTGTGGCTTAGTTTCTCTTGGCCATTCAAGAAACTCAAGGCTTGATTATCTGTGAAGACAAGAAATTCCTTTGGCAGGAGGTAATGCCTCCATTTCTTTAATGATTAGACCAAGGTATATATTTCTAGATCATAATAGGAGTATTTCCTCTTTGCTTCATTCAGTTTCTGACTGAGAAAAGGCTATAGGTCTTCCCTCTTGGCTCAAGACAACCCCTATAGCTAGGTTTGATGCATCACACTCTATAGTGAATACTTTTTGAAAATTAGGGAACACTAGGATAGGCTTCTCCATTACCTTTTTCTTCAACATTTGAAAGGCTTCTTCTACATCCTTGTTCCACACAAACTTACATTTTTTTCAACCCTTGATGGTTTCAAGGATAGGTGCACATAACTGACTAAAATTTCTAATGAATTTTCTATAAAAAGAAGCATGTCCATGAAAGCTTCTTACCTCCATCATAGTTCTAGGAGAAGGAAAACTTAAGATGGCTTCTATCTTCTTAGGATCCATCTTGTTGTTCCCACCTGCAATCAAAAATCCCAAGTAGACAAGCTCCTCCTACATAAAAACACATTTCTCCAAATCTATAAAGAGTTTCTCCTCATGCAACCTCTTCAAGACCAAGTTAAGATGTTCCAAATGATCCTCCTCACTCTTACTGGAGATAAGGATGTCATCAAGGTATACTATGAAAAATTTTCCAAGGAATGGTTTTAGCACCTCATTCATGAGTCTCATGAAGGTGCTAGGTGCATTTGATAGGCCAAAGGGAATCACCCTCTACTCATACAAGCCTTCATTTATTTTAAAGGTTGTCTTCCATTCATCACCAGCCCTAATTATGATTTGGTCATATACACTCTTCAAATCTACCTTAGAATAGTACCTTGTACCCCCCCAAATGGTCTAACAAGTCCTCTATCCTAGGCATAGGAAATTTGTACTTGATTGTGATTCTATTTATGGCTCTAGATTTAGTGCACAACCTCCATGTGCCTTCCTTCTTGGGAGCTAAAAGAGAAGGTACTGCACAAGGGCTGAGGCTTTTAGTGATCAAACCCTTATCCAAGAGTTATTGTATCTATCTTTCCATCTCCTTATTCTATTCAGGGGTCAAATTGTATGCAACTTTGTTGGGAAAGGTTACTCTTGGGATCAAGTCTATATTATGGCTTGTGTCTCTAATTGGTGGAAATTCATTTGGAAAATCTTTGACGATAATGTCTTTATACTGGTCTAGTAGGTTTGCAACTTCTTTAGGGCCTACTCCTCTCAAGGGATTCACCTCCTTCATAGACTTCTTGGGCCTATCATCCTTTGGAAAAAGGACTAAGGAATAGCAATGGGTCTTATCTTCCCTTAGAGTTTTCAAAAACTCTTTTTCACCAATAATTAAAAATTTAGAATCTTTATATTCCTCTGAATTTTCAGATAGGGGCAAGAGTGTCACCTTTTCTCCTTTGTGGTACATGATGTAGGTGTTCAACCTCCCATCATGATGAGCCTCCAAATCATATTTCTAGGGCCTTCCAAGGAGCAAACAATAGGCATCCATAGGAACAATGTCACATAGCACCTTGTCTTTGTACTTTCCAAGTTGGAACTCCACCCATGCTTGTTCTTCTATGATAGTGTTTTAGGTCTTGGTGAGCCATGAAACCTTCTAAGGGTTTGGATATGGCACCCTTCTCAACTTCAAATTCTTCACTACCTCCTCAAACACCAAGTTGTCTGTAGATCCACTATCTATAACTAGTCTTCACACCTTACCTCCACTCCTGCATGTGGTTCTTGAGTGCAAGGAGCCTTCAATAAGGTCCCCCTCATCATGAGGGCCTCTCCCTCTTCAGGTGGTGCATAAGACCCAAGTGCATTGTCTCCTTGGTTGTCTTCTTCTCTAACCATGTTTTCCCTTCTCTCTGTCTAATTCTTTGCCTTCTTAGGAAAATTTGAAGCGAGGTGCCTTGGTTGGTTACATCTGTAACACCTTAGGGGTCCTAAATTTCTTCCACAAGTCCTTCCCCTTGAATCTCCTCTTATCCCTCTATAGGAGTCTCTAGAACTACCTTCTCCAAAGGATTTCTCCTATCTAGCCTCTTCAAAATTTTTAGGAGTTTGTCATCTCCCACTGCCTAATCCTCTTCCTCTATTGCCAAAATCTCTCTAGCCTCTTCCTTTCCCACCTTGGTCTTGCTTCCTCTTCATCTTTTCCTACACCTTCAATGCCAATTGAAATAATTTCTAAATAGTGGTAGGAGAACACAAACTTAATTCATCTTGGATGTTCACCCTTAACCCTTGCATATATCTAGCAAGTTTGACACTTTCTGGTTCCACCAATTTAGACTTCATGGCAATTTTATGAAATTATTTTGTATAGCTTGAGATGTCCATCTCCTTTTGTCTCAAAATCTATCTCTTCTTATGAAGTTGGACTTCATAGTCTTCAGGCACATAGGCTTCCTTCACCAAAGCTACCATCTTCTTCCATGTACTCACTAGATTTTTATCCATCTTCACCCTTTCTTCTTGAGTGAAATTCCACCAAGTCATGGAAGATCCCTTCAACTTGGATTTAGATATCTTCACCTTTTGATGCTCTGGTATCTCCTCACATTCAAAGAGACTATTGAGTGCATCAATACAATCCATCACTTCCTCTGGATCCATCTTCCCATTGTAAACAGGCAAGTCAAGCTTAGTGTCGATGGTCCTTCTGTCCATCGATTTCAAGATCTTCAACAATAGCCTCTAGTTTGCAGGTACCTCTTCTTCTTCCTCCTACAAAGGGGCTTCCTCATCACTCCCCTCTTCTTCCATTCTAGAGTTACCACTATTCCCTTTCTTGAGTTGTTCCTTAAGCCTTTCCATTTCTCGCCTCATCCACTTTCTTTTTGCATCATGCTCTTTAACTACCCTTAGTAGTTTTGCATTAGTCATTCTATTAGGAAGTTCATTATCTTCCCCACCTTCTGACATGGTTGCAACCTAATCTTCCTCCAAAGATCTAATAGTTACTCTAAAACCACTTCAACTAGAGCCCCAAACTATATCCAGATATTCACTTAGAGGTCCACAATTAGAGGTCCATAATACCCCTATTCCCATACAATCTAGGGCTCTGACAAAGAGTTCCCAAAACCCACAAGACAAGATTGGTTCTTTTATCCAATCTCCTACACCCTTAAGGCACTAAACTCACACAACTTAGAACTGGTTGATCCAGGGATGAAACAAGGTTCTAAAAATACTAAGCATCCATATTTCACACAATGGAACACCAATCCCACACTAATTTAGTACTGAGACACAATTTGGTCACCCAAGCCTATATAGGGATACAAGGAGAAGTCCTAAATTGTTGAAGGAAACCTACTTGGACCTCCACCAAGGAAAGGCTTAACCACCCTCAAATACTCCAATTGATCTACCAACAATACCCTCCAAGTTTGGGGCTTTGATCAATCCCCAAACTCCTACTGTCCTCAATTCTCTCCCAAGCCTAATAGGGCTAATAGGTCACTTTAACGAAGGAAGTGCCACCAATATAAATCACTTTCCAAAAAAAAATATTGTAACACTTGTTTAATCATATAAAAAACCTATTCCAAGGATTCAGCACTTCATTCTACCCCTAGTCTGAGTTGTGCATTCAAACCCATAATTTTGGACAGTCACATAGAGATGATTGTTTAGAGGGTTTAGTCATTTCTCCTTTCATCAATGGCTTCCTGATCTAAGACCTAAAAAATCATAAATTACATCCTCCCTCCTTTCTTTCCACCAAGAATCAGATTTTTCCCATGGTGGAATCTCCTGGAAAAAGGAAATTTGCACCGAAACCCTAGGTAGGGCCTCCCTATGACCAGTAGCTATTTAAAATTTGATAAATTTTGATCTAAATTGTTTCAAGACCTCAAATAAATTTCAAATTACTCATACAACATGGGACCAACTTCAAGACTCCTTCAATGGAACATGTGAGACTGTACAGGTCTGTACACCTTATAAACATAGACAAATTCTCAGGAAACCAGCAAATTTTTATTTAAATCATTTATGAATTCTTATCCAATCCTCTTTATAACATTGGATTGAGGTTTTTCAACTTGTTTATACAACCCCTAATTGGTTCCAACCAAATGAGGTGGTTTTGAATGTTGGGATTCAAAAATTACATATTTTCAAAAAGTTGCACAATGCAACATTGATAACTTTTGAAAAAGTTGTCAATTGTCAATCAATCTAACTAATCTCTAATCCTAGACTCCACCTAGGACATTAGAGAATTTAAATAGACCATTTCAATCTTCCCTAGGTCATTTAGACTATCCTATCCCTTCCTAACACATTTTTCCAATAATGACTAAGGTAGACAACTAGGTTTATAACAACACCTATTGTCACCTTGCCTTACAAAATAGGACTTATTGAAAACATTGGATTCAAGATCCAACTAGTACCCTAACCCTTCATATTTGGGTGACTTTATGTTCTAGCCATGGATGAATTTGAGGGTGCTCCTGCACCATTAACATTGTCTGCTATATCAAGGTGTGAATACATGAGAGTGGTTTTGTGCTTCTCATAGTCTTCAAACACAGTAATGCCATTATTTATAATCATATATATGTGCAACCATGTTCCCATAACAACATGTGAACCTATTGGATATGTGAATATATCATCATCTATCATCGATTGTGAAAGTTTCTACTTTCCTTGTGCAGAATGTGCTAACTAGTAATCTGATCTCTCATCATTCCCTTGTGGTGCAACCAATGCAAAAACATGTCCTGGCTGTAGAAGATTTGAAAGATGGTCATAGTCAAGTGAACAATCCATGTCATCATTTATTACTGAGACTATGAGAGATAAAGGAGTAAGATAATGCGGAACCCATGTATCAAGCCACTCACTTGACTCACATTGATCCCAATCACACTGAAAACAACTCAAACAATAACAAGCCAACTGTCATGTCCAAATGGTCCATGGACTAGCATCTGAGCTTTGAAATGAATGCATTTTTTAAGAATCTTTCTTAGTTTGACAATCCAACCTATCTCCTATTGTGCCCAACTCAACCAACCAAAATAATCTGCACACCGCTGAATCAAGAGTCCCCCCCCATGACAATGTTGAAGTACATCAATCAACAATAGAACGAGCATCAATGATTTTTGCACCTGAAATCCTCAGTTCCTCCTTAACTAGAGCTCTCTTTACGCATGCACATACTCCATCATGCTCCCCTTTTCCATGATCGGCCTCAAAAAGATCCAAATATGATGTACATCTCTCTCTACATGCATTCTACATGTAACCAATAAAACATATGAGCATTTTTGAATTGACCTGTGCAGTTATTTCACCAAATGAGATGTCTATCCGTAGCAATATTATTTTCCTACACCCTCAAAATAATTCACAAAGAATTGTTGGACAAACTTGGATGATTGCATTTTATCATTGCTCATATAAAATGGTACTCTTTGATTATCTTCCGATCATCTTCTGTACTATCAAGGGAATGTCTATATGTTATGTGCACAAAAATAGCAACCTGAATATAATTGTAATATTGAGTTTACAACTTGTTTTGGGGCTGCAATGTATAGTTCTCTGCAAAGTCAACAACTGATATAATAGTACCAATTAGGAAAGTGTCCTTACACATTCTGAATTGTTGATCCAACCATTGAGACCTGTGACTATGCCTTGCATACTTGTAGAAAATATTCTTCTTGAAATCTAAAATAAAATCAGCTACATTGCATTCTTTTGTAACCAACTCACATCTAGAGCCTTCACCTCCACTTTTTAATGTAAATTTAACACTTTCATATACCTTTTTCTGGACAATTGTCTTTCCAAAATCATGTTCGGAACCCTCATGAAAACATTCAAGAAACTTCACTAGCCCACCACACTCTGAGAACTTGTCATTTAAGCAATCTTTTCTATAAAATAAACATCCATCATCTATAGGACATAAAAAATGATCTAGCTAGTTTCTTGATGATTTTGGAAGAGGATTTGCACCACACTCCTCCAACATTTCACTAGTATGAAAATTAGAATGAATGGATCATAATTCATGGTGCATTGAAAACTCCACATGATATTTGCAAAAACAAGTATTTCAAATCTCAAGAGGCACACAAAAAAAAGGCTTGAGGGATTCAAAATCTCTTTGTGATATTTTCAATGTAGGATGTGTCTCACAAATTTTTTTGACCAACATTATTTGACTCACCTCCAAATAATGTTTAGGATGTGGGGTGCGGTTTCGAATGCCAATTCTTAACTTCAAGGTATCCTTCACATTTAGTGACACTCTTGAGTTAGATTGCCAAAATAGTTGAATTTATCCTTCACAACATCGATAAGCTTCTTATCACAATGTGAAAGTATCCCACCATAAGCCCATGTATCATTTTGAAGAGGATCATCAAGTCTTTCTCTTCTTGAAAGTGCTCTATCTAAAGTTTTATGATTTAGATTCAAGTCAACACAAGTTTGTCTCATCAAACGAGCCTTTCTCAAATGATGACTTACTAAGGAGGTTGTAATAACCCTCCTAGCGGCTCTCTTATCTTTTTCCTTGGTAGTCTTCCCAATGGAATTGAGAGCACTAAAAATATTTCACACAATAATAACATTCCTCTCCTTTTTCTTGTTCACACTAATCTTCAATTTTACTAGTATACGTCTCATCTTCTACATCTTTAACAATTGCACAAACATTTGACATTTCTCAACCAACGTCTTGTGGTTAAAAAATTGATCAAAATTTTTTTAAGCCCACAACCGAATGGTTCTTTTTGATATCTTTCCATAGAAATTGCTCATTATGTTCTCATCAATTTCAAGTAACCATTTAGTTGTTCTTGAAGGTCTCAATTTTGAAGTTTTTCTTTCTTCCTCCCAAGGGACTTTATTTCTCATATAATTTGGAGATGTGTTACGTTGATTTGGTTCTTGTGTACCATTATCATTGTCAATTCCTTCATATTCAATCGGTGGATTGTCATTGACAATGTCCACACTTCCATTCTCCACATCTACATGTTCATTTTCAAAACCTACATTTTCATCTTAAATCCCTACATTCTCATTTTCAATATTATTGTCATAAATCATTTCAAATTCATGTTCTTCACTTGAAACCACATTCAAAGGTGGGTCTATGCTGACATCTTCATTAATATTTAACATACCTTGTCTTTTGTTTCGATGGGAAACCCTATCCATTTCTCTATACACTTCAATATCTTCATTTGCAAGTTTCATCTTCTGTTTATGCTTTCGACAACTACTAATCCCCATAGTGAGACCAAAAAGGTGATGCAAAAACCCTTGGTAATAGAGAAAATCCAACCAACAAGTACAAAAAGTGGATTTTTGTATTCTCTGAAGACAAAATGTGTTTTGCTACAACTCGAGTCTTATGATTCTGCAGAAAAATGTACCTCTTTGGAGGGAACCAGAGAATATAGTTTTTACTTTTCACCAGTAAATAGAATTGGATATCTAAAAATATCAGATATTTGAACATATCGGATATCTGAAATCTCTCTCTCCCCCCCCTCTCTCTTTCTCTCTCTCTCTCTCTCTCTCTCTCTCTCTCTCTCTCTCTCGCTCTCCCTTAGTTATAATATTGAACATATAATATAAATATTTAATAAGTTAATATTATACTATTATATAATACAGAAATAAATAATAATAATATAATACATATTAATATAAAAATTTATTTTATAATATTAATGCTATGCTATTATTATTTAATATTAATATTAAAAATAATAATTTGTAATATATATTTTAAAATTGAAAAAAATACTTAACTCAATTAATATTAATATAAAAAAAATAAAATTTAATATGAAACTTGAAATTGAGAAAACTAGTGCAATTGAAATTTTAAATTAGGCAGGAAGTTTCAGATATCCAATTTTATCGGTTATCCAATTAGGCTTGGTTTTTGCTTGGGTAATACCAAACGTGGATGGTCAACCCTTTAGGCGTGTTTAGGAGATTATTTTTGATATTGAGACTTCGACCATGTAGCTGATGACTATTTTTTCACTTGAAATTGATGAAACCAAAAGGGTTTCTTAAAGACATTATCAACTTTCCATTAATATAATTGTTGTCAAATTTTGATTTTAGTAAGTAATTATTACTTATTCTTCAATTGAGTTATCTTTAAATCATAATTGGCATACTGCTTGAAAAATAACTATAACTTTCAAACCATTTAACCTTTTTGAAATCTGAAACATGCGTCACATTCTATGCTTCGACTACTATAAGAAAAAAAGTTCTCAATTTTGTAAAGTTTAGAATTAGTTAAGGTGACCAGACACGAGAGTTTTTTTTATTCTGAAAAAGTTGTAGCAAAAAATACATAATTTATTATTTATTGGGAAAAAAATTACAAAAAAATATGTGTCACATCCGGGCATGAGTCTACTACTTATATATATAATCCTGGGAAAATATATCATCATTTGATTGTGATTAAGGTGGTCAAACATACACATACTTTTTATCTTTTCCCTGAAATTTTTGTACTACTGCACTGAAATCTAAAATTTTGAACAATTAGATAAAACAAATTTCAGACAAGGGCTAGTAGTTTAGAAACTACATTCAATTTCCTACAGATTCTATTGTTATAACTTTTTCACATAAGGTTCATAAGATGTTCAACTTTTTACGTCAAGTTGACTAACCCTGATTTTCTGATTTTTCATTGCCACTTAAGGCCATGGATGACCCCACAATAGTGGGTTACACTTTTTTAGACATGCTGATTTTTGCTGAAATAACACATTTTTAATAAAATATGATGATGTAAGCCTTGAGAGGTTCCATTTTAAGGAATTAATTACAAATGGTTAGCTCAAAGCCTCTTAGATAAAAAAAAAATTTGATATAACATCTATACTCCTCATTCATACCTACAATGGAGTCTCCTTCGCATCTATTAAAATGATGACAAAAAATCACTTCGACTTTATCTTTTGGAAGATAAAATGAATCCATTTGAAAAATCTCTCTATGTAGTAAGTTACTACTGAGAAAAATATTTCCAATGATTATAATGTTAATATATATTAAGTTTATTATGAATTTGTATTTTAATTTTTACTAAACATAAATATTTCACCGTATGTCTACCTCTATGCTTGACGCTTATGGAAAAATAGTAAATGAGAGAAAAAAATTCTAAAAAATATCTATGCCCTAGGTATTGAAGTTCTCTTTCTATCAAAAAAATAAAAAATGAAATTGGACAAATACATGATAAGTTATAAGTTATGTAGTCAAGGTATGCCAAAATTATGGTTTAGTCAACTTCAAACATTAATAAAATATGAAATAATCATGATAATATTATCAAACCAATTGCATGCCCTTCGTATGGATGTTTCAAAATTAAATTCAAAAGAATGACATTAATATCTATTTTAGAATAAAGTTATGCTCTATGAAAACAATGTAACTCTTTGAAAATGACATTTTCAGCAACATACTAGTTTTCGTGGGAGCAATAAAAAACCATTCAAGTCAATTCAAAATTTTTTTAAAAAAAATTAGAATCTAGACAAAAAATCCTATTTAAGAGTCTAATTTACTTCATCTTCCAATTTTAAATGGTTTAACAACAATATGCATATCAATGGCTAGTGAAATGATCAATCACAACAGTAATCTATTTTAGTACAACACTCATATATATTCTCTATATGATGATCTTGATTTTATAACCGTTGAAAAACACTAAGGTATGGTATCACTATAGTTTATGTGATACTTGTTGATTCTCGACTACTAGATTAATGGTGATGATATATTTTATTTGGTAGCGATCATTTTTTTTAATTATGTAAAATAGGTTTTATAGGGTGCCTGAAACCTAGTACATAGAAAAATAAAGCAGCATAGGTCCAAGTCTGAAAACAACAGATACTAAGAGTGAAACAGGCCACAAACAGGGCCAAAAGTATAGCCAAATAGAGATAGAGAAAACAAAAAAGTAAACCACGCATAGAGACAGGCAAAAAAAATTAGGGAAAATAGTCAGGAGATGTTCCTAAGAAGGGTAGCCACTTTGGACTCAAGGATCTCCATATTATCAACAACCTCCTTTATCTTGTGGATGTCCAGGGATTCTTTATTCTCCTTATTCTTCTTGGATGACCTACACTATCTTCAGTGTCTGAGGGGACATAGTTAGAGCCAAAAATATCCACTGTGTCCTCACTAATAACAATTTTCTTTCCCAAGATTTGGAATTTAAAATATTCATAAATCAAGAGTAATAACCCCTCACAAAGGGAAGGATTAGCAATATCCTTATCTCTATAGCCATTAATATTATCACTGATAGAAGCATATAAGTAGAAAGGGATATATACCTTCATACCACATCTAAAGTGGTTCAGAAGGAAAAAATGGTAGGTTCTTATCGCATTGAAATTGGTATCCAGCGTCACATAAGAGATGAGAGCCCTCAGGACAAATTTCCACAACATTTTAATCCCTTTAGGTTGGTAGTAAGTACAAACTTTGGTGATGGATTTCTTGTCATCCTCATCCCTCACAAAATGATTGATCATGGAGTGTGAGATTTTTTGGTCCCTATAAAATTTCTTACCCTCAATGGAGATACAAGTGACATTCAAATAACCTCCTCAATGATAGTGAAATTCTTCTGATCAATCACCACACAACCCTCATTCTAGATTTTCATGAACATTTTGGTCACTATTGGCTTGCTACCATGTAGCCTTTCAATGAAAGTTGAAATTCCCCCTTTTTGCAAGGAATTCCTGACCTTGGTCTATCTCCTCCATTTCCAACTATCATTTGAGGGCTCCCTTCGATGTCTTTCACCTCCCATAGCTAAAAAATGGTTTAGACAAGCTCTTCGGTATAACAAATTGCAGCTGCTCAAATACTTTCTTGCCAAGGTATTCTAGATCTTTCTGCTATTATGCCTTAAAAGGTAGGTTTTAACTTTGGGAATGGACACCCATAAAGCATGAGAATGGGACACAGAATAATTTCCCTTCTTTCCATTTCAATACTTCCCATTTATGGGAAAGCACATCCAATAAGAAACATTAGCTTTCATTATTTCTAATTATGATTCCATCCTTTCCATGAATTCTATCCCCTTCGACTAAATTTGTCACCTCACATAGGAGATCACTATGTATCCATCTAAACATTGTGTCACTTTTAACAGCTAGGTTGGAAAACTAGTCAACTACCTAGTTAGCTTCCCTGTACATGTGGGATATGTGTACATTTTCAAAGGAGTTCAAAAGAGCATGCATTTCTTCAATCATATTGGCTATAGTCCATGAAGGGGAATGGTGGGAGTTTAAATAGTTTATGATATTTTTAAAGTCTCCTTCCAGCCAGAGATTTTTCATATCAATATCATGGGCTAATTTAGTAACTTGAAAGGTCACGTTAGCTTCTACAAAGTGGTTAGATTAGGTACCAAGAGGCAGAGTAATGACTGGAATACCCTTTCCATAGCAATTTCTGATCACTCCACCACTTCCCACCTTTCCTAGATTACCCTTGGCCACTCCACCAAAGTTAGCCTTAGACCAACCTTCCTAGGGATAGCTTTAGGTGCAATTCTATCTTTTATTATTGTTCTTCTTAGCGTCAGCATTTTTGTCTTTTCCTGCAAAAAGGTTAGTACCACCACAGATAATAAAGTTTTCTTTTAAAGCATGGTGGATATTTTCAAAAATGATTTTGGGAGGAGCACAACAATCCTTGAAAATATAATTGTTTCTGATGAAGGGTGCTCCCCTTAATACCACAAACACATAACAGAAATAGAGAAACAACAACAATATGCAAGAACAGAAAATTGGCTTCTTATTATCTCCACAAATGTGGAATTACAAACTTTCAGAATTACAATATGAAAAGCCACATGGGCATTCCCTTACAATATTTTGTAGGACAAAGCCTCGAACTATTACCCAGATCTACTACCCCAGAACTATTCTGAACTGCCTAAGACAATAATACAACCTTCCTTATATAGGCAATTTTCCACCGCCTGGGAAGGTTCCAGAATTTTAGCCAATAAGGCCGACCAAACTTAGAATTATTTTATTTTACATTTTATTGCATCATAGTCGGCTAAAGATAACCTTTGAAATTCGAACCAAAATTTTGAAGAAAATTATTTTCTGCCATTTCAGGTGGCCCAACTTCCGAAGACCATAAGTCATCACCAGTTGACCCGATCGGCTATTATAACCCCATTTCGAAAATGCCACGAAGCGCTCTACAGGTTTGACCCGCACAAGTGCCCATCACCCAAATTTTTGACCTCATCCGGGGCCTCTAAAGCCTTCAAAACTAAGTTCAAAGTTTCTGTACCCTGCTGCCAATACTGAAAATCTTCAATATCTTCCAATATACACTTGATCTGGAAATGAAACTTTACTGGTAGGCTTATATGACCAAAATGAACCTCCAAGAAAGAAATCAGATCATTCTGAGCACATACGAAAATTACCAAAAATAGTAACTTTCTATAAATAGCAGCTCTGCACAAAATAACCCTTATTGAATATAAAAATAGAAATATTTTTTTGGGTGATGCAAGATTGCTCTTACACCCAGGATGCTCCTGCATCAGACACCCAGGGTAATTTGAGAAGTGACCCTGTCACGACTCAGGTGTGCAGAGGAAAACCAAGATGGTTAACCTCCTCCTTTGTTAGCCATGAGGAATCTTCAATAGGTCGTCCTTTCCATTTGACCAAATACTCTTCATATGTCCTGTTCCTTGTGCTTCTGCCAACATGACTGTCCAGTATGTCTTCAATCTTCTTGATATCTGAACTAGTTGCTGGAATACTCCACTGTGCTGCTGTGATCTCATCTTCAACACCTCCTTCATGATACTCTGTCAGATCTGAAATGTTAAACACTGGTGAAATATTTAGTTCAGTAGGCAATTCTACCTCATATGCATTTCCTGAATCATGCTTCTTCAGTATCTTACATGGCCCAAACTTCTTCATTTTCAGCTTGTTATATGTACCAACTGGAAACCTTTCCTTCCACAAATGAACCATGACTTCATCACCAACCTGAAATTCCTTATACCTCCTTTTCTCATCTACCTTAGCCTTATACTGCGCATTCATCTTGTTAATATGCTTCCTCACCTCCTCATGGATGTTCTTCAAATGTTCTGCAAAATCCTCAACTTCAGCACTACTTATTTCTCCTTTATCTATCTTCCTCAATTCAGATGTATTTCTTAGACTACTTCCATATATAATCTGGAATGGTGATTTACCAGTGCTCTTATTGACAGAATTATTGTATACAAATTCTGCCTGTGGTAAAATCAAATCCCATCCTGTTGGCTTATCTCCAACCAAACATCTCAGCAAATTTCCCAAACTCCTATTCACCACCTCTGTCTGTCCATCAGTCTGTGGATGATGTGATGAACTGAACTTCAAATCTGTCTTCAACTTCTTCCACAATGTACGCCAGAAATATCCAACAAACTTAGTGTCCCGATCTGAAACTATGGTCTTTGGCAAACCATGAAGTCTCACTACTTCTCTGAAAAACAATTCGGCTACATGAATAACATCATTAGTCTTCTTGCAGGGAATGAAATGTGCCATCTTTGAAAATCTGTCAACCACCACAAAAATTGAATCATGTCCCCGCTGAGTCCTCGGTAAACCCAGAACAAAGTCCATGTTGATATCCTCCCAAGGCTTCTCTGGTATAGGTAATGGCTGATACAACCCTGTATTCTGCTTCACTCCTTTCGCCATCTGACATACTCTGCAACTCTGTACAAACTTCTTCCCATCTTGCTACAATTGTGGCCAATAATAATTCTCACCAACCAAAGCAAGGGTTTTATCACGACCAAAATGTCCAGCCAATCCTCCACTATGCTTCTCCTTGATGAGATTCTCCCTCATAGAACTTCGTGGAATGCACAATTGACTCCCTTTGAATAGCATATCGTCCTGGATGATGAAATCCAGCCATTTCATCCTGTCTAGAGTAACAGGTTCTGTACAAGCTTTCCAAGCTTCACCAAAATCAGGATCCTCTGGATACAAATTCTTGAGTTCCTTGAACCCAACCACTTCAATCTGCATTTCTGTCATCAATAGTTGCCTTTTGCTAAGAGCATCTGCAACCCTATTAGACTTTCCACTCCTGTGTTTCAAAACAAATGTATAACTCTGCAAAAACCCAACCCATTTCAAATGCCTTTGATTCAATTTTCCTTGACTATTCAAATATTGCAAAGCTTGATGATCAGTATACAAAACAAACTCCTTAGGAAGTAGATAATGTCTCCACTTCTTTAATGCTTGAACTATAGGATAAAATTCCTGATCATAAATAGAATACTTCCTCTTGGCGTCATTTAACTTCTCACTGAAATAAGCAACAGGTTTACCTTCTTGGCTCATAACAGCTCCTATTGCAGTACCACTAGCATCACAATCTACTTGAAACACCTTATTAAAATCTGGAAGTGCTAAAACAGGTTGTTCAGTAACTTTTTGTTTCAACAATTGAAAACTCTTTTCTGCCCCATTAGTCCACTTAAACTCTTTTCTATCGCCTCTCATTGTTTCAGTCAAGGGTCCACAAATACTGCTAAAATTTTTGATAAACTTTCTGTAAAAGCTAGCTAGACCATGAAAAGATCTTACCTCAGTAGCACTCCTCAGAGTAGGCCATTCAAGGATAGCCTGTACCTTCTCTGGGTCCATTTTTAGACCTTCTGCTGAAACTACAAATCCCAAATACACCAACTCTTTCTTCACAAAACTGCACTTCTTCGAATTAATCAACAATTTTTCTTCTCTCAACTTCTCAAATACCATACGAATATGCATCATATGCTCATCCAATGTCTTACTAAAGATCAAAATATCATCTAGGTAAACAATGACAAACTTACCCAAAAATTCTTTCAGAACCTCGTTCATGAGCCGCATGAAAGTGCTCGGTGCATTGGTTAGCCCAAAAGGCATGACTAACCACTCATATAGTCCTTCCTTTGTCTTGAAGGTAGTCTTCCATTCATCTCCTTCTCTGATCCGAATCTGATGATATCCACTCTTCAGATCTATCTTTGAGAAATACACAGCTCCACTCAAACAGTCCATAATATCATCCATTCGTGGCAATGGAAACCTGTACTTGATTGTGATCTTGTTTATTGCCCTATAATCCGTACAGATCCTCCATTCTCCATTCTTCTTTGGTGCCAATACCGCTAGTACAGCACAGGGACTCAGACTCTCACGGATCAATCCTTTCTGTAACAGTTCATGTACTTGTTTGTTCAACTCCTCACTTTCTGCAGGTGTCATTCTGTGTGCTGCCTTATTCGGCAAACTACCTCCTGGGATCAATTCCATCTGATGACTAATCTTTCTGACTGGTGGTAATCCATCAGGCACATTATCGGATACAATATCCTGAAACTCATTCAACAAATCTACAACTTCTACAGGAACATCTTCTACTTCATCTTTACCAGCTTTTGGAATTAAAGCAAAACATACATGCTCATGCCTCATACCATCTAGGAAATTTCTTCCATCAACAAAAGTTATCCTTGCATTACCACATACCTTTTCTTCGGTCTCCTTCAATGGCTTTAGCTTATGCCGCACTCCATCCTTTGTCAGGGAATAGGTATTCGCACGGCCATCGTGTACAGCACATCTGTCAAACTGCCATGGTCTACCCAACAACATATGACATGCATCCATAGATATGATATCACACAATACCTCATCTTGGTATCCGCCAATCTTGAACTTCACCAGGCATTGTTCATTGACCATGACCTTGTGGTCATCCTGTACCCAGGCAATCCGATATGGATGTGGGTGTTTCTATCTCTTGAGCTTCAACTTTGTCACCATCTCTTCTGACACTAAATTGTCAGTGCTTCCACTATCAATAATCACATCACAATATTTACCTTCGCACTTGCACCTGGTGCGAAACAGGCTCCTTCTTTGCTCAGGTTCATTCTCACCACTCAATAGGACTCTTCTGTTAATCAACGTTTCTCCTCTTTCAGCATCTTCAGAATTTGATGATCTGGCATCTTCATCTACATGTGCAACTCTGGCCTGGCCTTCATTTCTCCTGTCTGTTCTTCCTTGGTGCTGAGGACATTCAAATGCCCTATGACCTTCTTCTCCATAGTGAAAACATGTTCCACGAAAGCCACCTCTTCCAGATCCTTGTCCTCTTCCTCTTCCTCTCTGATCTCTATTATTCTGATCCTAGAAACGATTGGAATTATTTCCTCACAGATTCTGACTGCTACTGGCCTCATCCTTTTTTTTTGGATCTTCATTTCGGCCACCCTATGACCGTCCACCAGATCATCCACCGCGACCTCTTCCATTTTGTCTGCTCTCAAACTTCTTGTTTAGCTTTTCCTCTACTTTTAGGGCAAACTGGTATGCCTCTTCAATACTGTTCATTCAAACTAGATTCAGCTCCTCCTGAATGCTTGGCCTTAACCCATTAAGGTATTGGGCAACTTTCTCCTTATCAGCTTCTGCATGGCCTGTTCTGATGAGAGTCGGTAGAACTCCTCTGTATACTCCTGAACAGATCTTCCTGCTTGCTTCAAACTCTGCATTTTCTTCAGTAGGTCAAGGTCATAATCAACAGGAATGAACTGTCGCTTCAATTTATCCACCATCTGATCCCATCTTGTGATTTTATCTTTCCCTCTTCTATTTCACTCTAATTGAATTTCTTGCCACCAGATCTTCGCATGACCTTTCAATCTGGCCTTCGCAAATTTGACCCTATCAGGATCCTCAACATCTTCGTACTCAAAATATTCCTCACATTCATTGATCCAGTCGATCAATTCTTCTGGGTTAAGATTTCCAGAAAATGTAAGAACCTCAATCTTAGGTCTTTTCCCAATCTTGGAAATCGCCCGAAAAAGTCTTTCTTCCTCCTGGTTCACAATTTCAACTTCTCCTTCTTGATATTCTTCTTTGGCTTCATCCTCACTTTCGTCTCTGACATTAAGATTCATTCCTCTATGAATCTCTTCTTGCAATGCTCGCACTTGTCTCTGCAACTCTCTAACTTCAGGTGTCACAACACCAGGTCTTCCACCACGTTCTCTTCGTGGAGGCATTTTTGTGATGCGCGCTAAAACCCTAACCACGTTCCTGGTGCAAACTACCTCACAGTCGGCGATCTGTTTACACACTCAAGAACCCCTACTCTGATACCACTTGATGAAGGGTGCTCCCCTTAATACCACAAACACATAACAGAAATAGAGAAACAATAACAATATGCAAGAACAAAAAATTGGCTTCTTATTATCTCCACAAATGTGGAATTACAAACTTTCAGAATTACAATATGCAAAGCCACATGGGCATTCCCTTACAATATTCTGTAGGACAAAGCCTCAAACTATTACCCAGATCTACTACCCCAGAACTATTCTGAACTGCCTAAGACAATAATACAACCTTCCTTATATAGGCAATTTTCCACCGCCTGGGAAGGTTCCAGAATTTTAGCCAATAAGGCCGACCAAACTTAGAATTATTTTATTTTACATTTTATTACATCATAGTCGGCTAAAGATAACCTTTGAAATCCGAACCAAAATTTTGAAGAAAATTATTTTCTGCCATTTCAGGTGGCCCAACTTCCGAAGACCATAAGTCATCACCAGTTGACCCGATCGGCTATTATAACCCCATTTCGAAAATGCCACGAAGCGCTCTACAGGTTTGACCCGCACAAGTGCCCATCACCCAAATTTTTGACCTCATCCGGGGCCTCTAAAGCCTTCAAAACTAAGTTCAAAGTTTCTGTACCCTGCTGCCAATACCGAAAATCTTCAATATCTTCCAATATACACTTGATCTGGCAATGAAACTTTACTGGTAGGCTTATATGACCAAAATGAACCTCCAAGAAAGAAATCAGATCATTCTGAGCACATACAAAAATTACCAAAAATAGTAACTTTCTATAAATAGCAGCTCTGCACAAAATAACCCTTATTGAATATAAAAATAGAAATATTTTTTTGGGTGATGCAAGATTGCTCTTACACCCAGGATGCTCCTGCATCAGACACCCAGGGTAATTTGAGAAGTGACCCTGTCACGACTCAGGTGTGCAGAGGAAAACCAAGACGGTTAACCTCCTCCTTTGTTAGCCATGAGGAATCTTCAATAGGTCGTCCTTTCCATTTGACCAAATACTCTTCATATGTCCTGTTCCTTGTGCTTCTGCCAACATGACTGTCCAGTATGTCTTCAATCTCCTTGATATCTGAACTAGTTGCTGGAATACTCCACTGTGCTACTGTGATCTCATCTTCAACACCTCCTTCATGATACTTTGTCAGATCTGAAATGTTAAACACTGGTGAAATATTTAGTTCAGTAGGCAATTCTACCTCATATGCATTTCCTGAATCATGCTTCTTCAGTATCTTACATGGCCCAAACTTCTTCATTTTCAGCTTGTTATATGTACCAACTGGAAACCTTTCCTTCCGCAAATGAACCATGACTTCATCACCAACCTGAAATTCCTTATACCTCCTTTTCTCATCTACCTTAGCCTTATACTGCGCATTCATCTTGTTAATATGCTTCCTCACCTCCTCATGGATGTTCTTCAAATGTTCTGCAAAATCCTCAGCTTCAGCACTACTTATTTCTCCTTTATCTATCTTCCTCAATTCAGATGCATTTCTTGGACTACTTCCATATACAATCTGGAATGGTGATTTACCAGTGCTCTTATTGACAGAATTATTGTATACAAATTCTGCCTGTGGTAAAATCAAATCCCATCCTGTTGGCTTATCTCCAACCAAACATCTCAGCAAATTTCCCAAACTCCTATTCACCACCTCTGTCTGTCCATCAGTCTGTGGATGATGTGATGAACTGAACTTCAAATCTGTCTTCAACTTCTTCCACAATGTACGCCAGAAATATCCAACAAACTTAGTGTCCCGATCTGAAACTATGGTCTTTGGCAAACCATGAAGTCTCACTACTTCTCTGAAAAACAATTCGGCTACATGAATAACATCATTAGTCTTGTTGCAGGGAATGAAATGTGCCATCTTTGAAAATCTGTCAACCACCACAAAAATTGAATCATGTCCCCGCTGAGTCCTCGGTAAACCCAGAACAAAGTCCATGTTGATATCCTCCCAAGGCTTCTCTGGTATAGGTAATGGCTGATACAACCCTGTATTCTGCTTCACTCCTTTCGCCATCTGACATACTCTGCAACTCTGTACAAACTTCTTCCCATCTTGCTACAATTGTGGCCAATAATAATTCTCACCAACCAAAGCAAGGGTTTTATCACGACCAAAATGTCCAGCCAATCCTCCACTATGCTTCTCCTTGATGAGATTCTCCCTCATAGAACTTCGTGGAATGCACAATTGACTCCCTTTGAATAGCATATCATCCTGGATGATGAAATCCAGCCATTTCATCCTGTCTAGAGTAACAGGTTCTGTACAAGCTTTCCAAGCTTCACCAAAATCAGGATCCTCTGGATATAAATTCTTGAGTTCCTTGAACCCAACCACTTCAATCTGCATTTCTGTCATCAATATTTGCCTTTTGCTAAGAGCATCTGGAACCCTATTAGACTTTCCACTCCTGTGTTTCAAAACAAATGTATAACTCTGCAAAAACTCAACCCATTTCAAATGCCTTTGATTCAATTTTCCTTGACTATTCAAATATTGCAAAGCTTGATGATCAGTATACAAAACAAACTCTTTAGGAAGCAGATAATGTCTCCACTTCTTTAATGCCTGAACTATAGGATAAAATTTCTGATCATAAATAGAATACTTCCTCTTGGCGTCATTTAACTTCTCACTGAAATAAGCAACAGGTTTACCTTCTTGGCTCATAACAGCTCCTATTGCAGTACCACTAGCATCACAATCTACTTGAAACACCTTATTAAAATCTGGAAGTGCTAAAACAGGTTGTTCAGTAACTTTTTGTTTCAACAATTGAAAACTCTTTTCTGCCCCATTAGTCCACTTAAACTCTTTTCTATCGCCTCTCATTGTTTCAGTCAAGGGTCCACAAATACTGCTAAAATTTTTGATAAACTTTCTGTAAAAGCTAGCTAGACCATGAAAAGATCTTACCTCAGTAGCACTCCTCAGAGTAGGCCATTCAAGGATAGCCTGTACCTTCTCTGGGTCCATTTTTAGACCTTCTGCTGAAACTACAAATCCCAAATACACCAACTCTTTCTTCACAAAACTGCACTTCTTCGAATTAATCAACAATTTTTCTTCTCTCAACTTCTCAAATACCATACGAATATGCATCATATGCTCATCCAATGTCTTACTAAAGATCAAAATATCATCTAGGTAAACAATGACAAACTTACCCAAAAATTCTTTTAGAACCTCGTTCATGAGCCGCATGAAAGTGCTCGGTGCATTGGTTAGCCCAAAAGGCATGACTAACCACTCATACAGTCCTTCCTTTGTCTTGAAGGTAGTCTTCCATTCATCTCCTTCTCTGATCCGAATCTGATGATATCCACTCTTCAGATCTATCTTTGAGAAATACACAGCTCCACTCAAACAGTCCATAATATCTTCCATTCGTGGCAATGGAAACCTGTACTTGATTGTGATCTTGTTTATTGCCCTATAATCCGTACAGATCCTCCATTCTCCATTCTTCTTTGGTTCCAATACCGCTAGTACAGCACAGGGACTCAGACTCTCACGGATCAATCCTTTCTGTAACAGTTCATGTACTTGTTTGTTCAACTCCTCACTTTCTGCAGGTGTCATTCTGTGTGCTGCCTTATTCGGAAAACTCGCTCCTAGGATCAATTCCATCTGATGACTAATCTTTCTGACTGGTGGTAATCCATCAGGCACATTATCGGATACAATATCCTGAAACTCATTCAACAAATCTACAACTTCTACAGGAACATCTTCTACTTCATCTTTACCAGCTTTTGGAATTAAAGCAAAACATACATGCTCATGCCTCATACCATCTAGGAAATTTCTTCCATCAACAAAATTTATCCTTGCATTACCACATACCTTTTCTTCGGTCTCCTTCAATGGCTTTAGCTTATGCCGCACTCCATCCTTTGTCAGGGAATAGGTATTCGCACGGCCATCGTGTACAGCACATCTGTCAAACTGCCATGGTCTACCCAACAACATATGACATGCATCCATAGATATGATATCACACAATACCTCATCTTGGTATCCACCAATCTTGAACTTCACCAGGCATTGTTCATTGACCATGACCTTGTGGTCATCCTGTACCCAGGCAATCCGATATGGATGTGGGTGTTTCTATCTCTTGAGCTTCAACTTTGTCACCATCTCTTCTGACACCAAATTGTCAGTTCTTCCACTATCAATAATCACATCACAACATTTACCTTCGCACTTGCACCTGGTGCGAAACAGGCTCCTTCTTTGCTCAGGTTCATTCTCACCACTCAACAGGACTCTTCTGTTAATCAACGTTTCTCCTCTTTCAGCATCTTCAGAATTTGATGATCTGGCATCTTCATCTACATGTGCAACTCTGGCCTGGCCTTCATTTCTCCTGTCTGTTCTTCCTTGGTGCTGAGGACATTCAAATGCCCTATGACCTTCTTCTCCACAGTGAAAACATGTTCCATGGAAGCCACCTCTTCCAGATCCTTGTCCTCTTCCTCTTCCTCTCTGATCTCTATTATTCTGATCCTGGAAACGATTGGAATTATTTCCTCACAGATTCTGACTGCTACTGGCCTCATCCTTCTTTTTTGGATCTTCATTTCGGCCACCCTATGACCGTCCACCAGATCGTCCACCGCGACCTCTTCCATTTTGTCTGCTCTCAAACTTCTTGTTCAGCTTTTCCTCTACTTTTAGGGCAAACTGGTATGCCTCTTCAATACTGTTCATTCGAACTAGATTCAGCTCCTCCTGAATGCTTGGCCTTAACCCATTAAGATATTGGGCAACTTTCTCCTTATCAGCTTCTGCATGGCCTGTTCTGATGAGAAGTCGGTAGAACTCTTCTGTATACTCCTGAACAGATCTTCCTGCTTGCTTTAAACTCTACATTTTCTTCAGTAGGTCAAGCTCATAATCAACAGGAATGAACTGTCGCTTCAATTTATCCACCATCCGATCCCATCTTGTGATTTTATCTTTCCCTCTTCTATTTCACTCTAATTGAATTTCTTGCCACCAGATCTTCGCATGACCTTTCAATCTGGCCTTCGCAAATTTGGCCCTATCAGGATCCTCAACATCTTCGTACTCAAAATATTCCTCACATTTATTGATCCAGTCGATCAATTCTTCTGGGTTAAGATTTCCAGAAAATGTAAGAACCTCAATCTTAGGTCTTTTCCCAATCTTGGAAATCGCCCGAAAAAGTCTTTCTTCCTCCTGGTTCACAATTTCAACTTCTCCTTCTTGATATTCTTCTTTGGCTTCATCCTCACTTTCATCTCTGACATTAAGATTCATTCCTCTACGAATCTCTTCTTGCAATGCTCGCACTTGTCTCTGCAACTCTCTAACCTCAGGTGTCACAACACCAGGTCTTCCGCCACGTTCTCTTTGTGGAGGCATTTTTGTGATGCGCGCTAAAACCCTAACCACGGTCCCGGTGCAAACTACCTCATAGTCGGCGATCTGTTTACACACTCAAGAACCCCTACTCTGATACCACTTGATGAAGGGTGCTCCCCTTAATACCACAAACACATAATAGAAATAGAGAAACAATAACAATATGCAAGAACAAAAAATTGGCTTCTTATTATCTCCACAAATGTGGAATTACAAACTTTCAGAATTACAATATGCAAAGCCACATGGGCATTCCCTTACAATATTCTATAGGACAAAGCCTCGAACTATTACCCAGATCTACTACCCTAGAACTATTCTGAACTGCCTAAGACAATAATACAACCTTCCTTATATAGGCAATTTTCCACCGCCTGGGAAGGTTCCAGAATTTTAGCCAATAAGGCCGACCAAACTTAGAATTATTTTATTTTACATTTTATTACATCATAGTCGGCTAAAGATAACCTTTGAAACCCGAACAAAAATTTTGAAGAAAATTATTTTCGGAAACACCACGAAGCGCTCTACAGGCTTGAGCAGCGCAAACGCCCGTCACCCAAATTTTTGACCTCATCCGGGGCCTCCAAAGCCTTCAAAATTGAGTTCAAAGTTTCTGTACCCTGCTGCCAATACCGAAAATCTTCAATATCTTCCAATATACACTTGATCTGGCAATGAAACTTTACTGGAAGACTTATATGACCAAAATGAACCTCCAAGAAAGAAATCAGATTATTCTGAGCACATACAAAAATTACCAAAAATAGTAACTTTCCATAAATAGCAGCTCTGCACAAAATAACCCTTATTGAATATAAAAACAAAAATATTTTTTTGGGTGATGCAAGATTGCTCTTACACCCAGGATGCTCCTGCATCAGTTTCTCTCTTTCCACACTCCCCAACAGAGATTTGGGAGTGCACATGAGTAGAATTTGTGAGAATTAGTATTCTTAAAAGGTAGGGACCATTGAGAGAAAAGGTCTTGGATAGAGGAGGGAAAACACCAGTACAGCCCAAAAGTAGAAAGGAGATACTACCAAACCTTACTAACATGAGGACAATGGATAAACAAGTGGTCTAGTGACTCAGCTTGTCATTTACATAGAACACACCTATTGGGGATATGGAAACCTCTCTTCAAAAGATTTTCAACAGCGAGGATGTGGTTCTGAAGAAAAAGCTAGAAGAAGACATTAATTTTGGGAATCAGGCTAGGGAACCAGGATTTGGCCCAAATAGGCATGCCTTCCTGATACATTTAGAAAGAATAGGAAGACACAATCGAGAAGGCCCCATTAGGAGAGCCTTCCCATATCAGAACATCTTGAGAGGGTGAAAGGGAAACCACATTAAGGACAATCAAAAGAGGAATCAGGTCCCTAGAAATAGAGAAAAGGTTCACCCAAGCATTACCCAATCTATAATTATAGACTTGAGAGCTGAATTTTTGGATACACTCATCCATTCACATATTGAAAGGCTCACAGTCCTACAAGGGTACCAACTAGAGCCAATTATCATGTTCCAAAAGTTAATAATTTGACCATTCCCAATTTTCCATTTAGCCTTAGATTTGGCAATATCCTTAGCATTGAGGAAGCCATTCTAGATATAAGAACCTTTCAAAATATTGTTACAACCAAAAAAATGATTTATGGAGTTATTAGAAAGATACTTATCTTCAACAGTGTCACGGCATTCCCCCTTTCTATTGAAGATACACCATATCTATTTCACCTGGAGAGCTTTGTTGAAAGGTCTGATCCTCCTAATCCCTAATCCACCAGCTCTTTTAGGAAGAAAATTTTTGTCCCAAGCAATAAGAGGGAGTTTCTTATGTTCTTCAGTCCCAGACCAGAAATTTTTTCTCTAAATTCTTTCCATCACCTCCACAACTTTAACAGGTATAGAAAAGAGAATTAAAGTATAGCTGGGAAGATTTTGTAGGGTAGATTTAACTAGCTGGATTTTTCCTTCTTGGCTGAGGGTGACCCCCTTCCAACTAGCCAATTTCCTATTGAGTCTATCAATGGGTTTGTTCTAGAAATCATCAGGGGGCTTAACACCTAAAGGAAGAACCAAATAATTTGAAGGAAGAGTATCAAAGAAACAACCCAGGATATTCACAATTCTCCTCTATCTCTCCTCACAAGTATTGAGGAAGAAAATTGGGATTTTATTCCAATTAATGGATTGACTTGTAGCCCTAGTGTAGGAATTGAGAAAGTTATTCACCACTCCGACTTCATGCATCGAAGTGTCCCCACCGAAAATGGTATCATCCATGAACTTTTGGTCAGAGAAAACTATGTTACCTAAAGATGACCTAATACCTTTCATAACCCTAGTCCTCCTATAGGCTGAAATAAGTCTCCCAAGGCATTCGGCTAGAATTATGAAAAGAATGGGGGATAGGGGATCTCCTTGTCTCAGACACCTGGAAGTTTTGAAAAAAGCCAATGGGGAGCCATTGACCAGACTCGCTAGTGAAGGACTTGAAATGAGTTCATGAATGATCTTGCAAGTGTTCAAATTAAAACCAAAAGTACCAAGCACCCTTAGCTAGAAAATCTAGTCAACATGATCATAAGCCTTGGACAAGTCAAGATTGAGAAGGAAACCTTCCCTCTTACCAACATCTAAGGAGTGGATCACTTCATGCACTGCCATTATGGAGTCCAAAATTTGTTTTCCAAGCACAAATCTAGTCTGTTGGTGAGCAATGATAGAAGGGAGCACCTTAAGAATTCTGGCATTGATGACTTTAGAAATTATCTTGTATAAGGAGTTGCATAAACTTATGGGTTTGAAAATCTCCATAGAGTCTGCCCCATAGACTTTGGGGATGAGAACCAAGAAAGTAGCATTAAGTTCTTTGAGAAGGTTTGTTTATCCAAATAATTCATGCACATCTTTAATCACATCAAATTTAACTACTTCCCAAAACATATGGAAGAAGAACATCGGGAAACCATCCAGTCCTGGGGCTTTGTCACCATGGAAAGAGTTAAAGGATTTTTTAACTTCTTCTATATTCAGAATGGCACATAAAAATTTATTTTGATCATCATAGATAATTTTTGGAATGTTGCCCAGGAGGGTATCCTAATCCTCCTCTGAGAGCTCATAGTCTTAGCAAAGAAGGGAGGAGAAAAAACAATAGCTTTAATAGCAATATCCTTATCCTCCTGCAAGAGCTGGCCCCCTCTCTTAATAATGCTAATTTTGTTTGCAATCGTGTGTTTCATCATAGACAAGTGAAAGAACCTTGTGTTTTAATCCCCTTCCCTTAACCAAGTGGCTGTAGATCTTTGCTTCCAAAAAATTTCCTCCTTCCCTATTATATTGTGGTACTCAGACATCAAAGATTTCTCTTTAAGAAGCCTATTGTCATCATACCCCTCTCTCTAGATATCCTCTTGAACAAGGTTAAGATCCAAGATAGCCTTATCTTTAGAGGAAAAGATATTACCAAATTCATCCTTGTTCCATTGTTCAATGGTCACCTTAATATTTCTAAGCTTTTTAGCCACCCTGAACATAGCCAAACCCTTAACATCTAGAAACTCGGCCATTCCTTAATTTTGTTTATCAGGTTTGAATGGGTGGTCCACATCGTCTCAAATATGAAGGGGAAATTCCTTTTCTTAGCAAGAAAATCCAAAGATAGAGAGAGGGGAGAGTAATCTGAACCAATCCTCACCAAAGAAGATAAATTGCAGTTGTAAAAACTCAACCAATCAAAAGTGATCAAAGCATGGTCTAAGTGAACTTGGATGCAGTACTCCTGCCCAATTCTCTTGTTGGACTAGGTAAAACTTGCACCCTAAAGGTCCACATCTAAGAGGGCTTGGTCATTGATGAAGTCCATGAGATATTTCTTGCTTTCCAAGTCAGGAGAGATACCTCCCTATTTTTCCCCTTCTTCAAGGGGAGTGTCAAAGTCCCCCATTATAATCCCCTTAGAGAGATTACATAATGAAGCTATGCCTTTAACTTTTTCCCAGTAAGATCTTCTGGCTTTTTAAGAATTAGGTGCATAAATATTCATGATATACCAACTTACATTATCCTTGATCCTAGTAAAATTCATGAGGATAAAATTAACTTCTTCGTGGATTACTTTAGCCTTTAGGTGAGAGGAGTTCCACATAGTCATCAAACCTCCCGAAGCTCCTTCAGAGGTAGAAGAAATCATATCCATAGATTTACATAATCTAATGCCCTAAAGCTTATCCTTCTTCATCTTAGTTTCCTAGATTAACATTATATCTGGTCTATGATTCCTAATCATATTTCTTATAACATCCTTCTTATGTGAGCCATTTAGCCCACAAATATTCCAAAAGATGATTTTCATTTCTTTTTGGATGAATAAGCTTCCAGGATGGTCTTTTGGGTTCCATCTGCTATGTTCTTGCTGGCTTCTTCTTGCCAAACCTAGCTAGCTTTCTTTCTCCCTAGAGTCTTCAATTTATCCCCTACATCATCTTTATTCCTACTCCTGGTTGCTACTAGAGAGATCAGGGAAAGATCCATGTTGTTTAATTTCTTCTTCTTCTAAACCTTAGTCCACTCTCCCTCCTCCCCTTCTTTATATTTTGTAAAGATTTCTTCCATTCTTGTTAATTGCCTCGAGGGTGTAAATTTTAAAAATTCTTCCATCTTGAAAACATGTCCGGAAGGTGCACACTATGTGCTATGATTAGGGTTTGATTCCATTGAGGAAACACCCATCTGCATGTATTTCTTAGGACTAAATATCCCATCTTCCAAAGAAGGTTCAACGGAATCCAGAACAAAAGATAGATGGGCCATCTCTGGTCATGAGTCCCCTCCTTTAGCTAATCTCATCTCTTACATAACAGTGTCCTCTCCTGAGACATCTTGCAGGATATTGACTTCCAGAACCTTATCAATCCCATCTATGGGAAGAAACTCCTCCCTTTCTACAAAAATTTCCTTGTGAAGCCAGCTGATCTCCACAAAACCATTATTGTTATTTTCTACCATTCTCTCTTGGTTCTTATTCATTTTTGGGCTCACCACATTTGAATCCTTTTTCTTCCAAACTTTCTAGATGTTTGCCTCGATTCCCTCTTGGGACTTCTGGTTTTTCTCCATTGTTGAGCCCGTCAGATCCTAATTCTTGGTGTTTCTAGATTTCCTTAGGGCCTTCCTAGCTTTCTTGTCTTTTTCCAACACCAAGAGCACATAACATGATTTGGCATAGTGTCTAGCTTTCTTGCAGTGGAAACAGGCAAATGGCACATTTCATAATCCAATTTCTATACTCTTTTTCCCAGTTTTGAGTGAATCTCTATGATCTCTGGCATGTCTTTTCCCTCTTCCACCCCTATATAGATCCTAGCATAAGTAAGGCACTGCCTAGCCACCGTCACAAGGTCTATTAATAGCAATTCTCCAAAAGATTTGGCTATTCCATCAAAGACGTCTTCATACCACTATTCCAAAGGAAGTTCTAGTAATCTTACCCACACAGTGGCTTGAACAAAGAATGAATCATTAAGATCCAAGTTAGGAGACCATTTCTACATTGCCAAAGAGGATTTCCCTATGGTTCATGTTCCAACACATAAGATTTTAGCAAAATCCTCTTGGCAAGAGAACTCGAAAGATAGAAAGCCTTTCGCCATAGAAGTTATTTGAACTTGACCCTTTAGATCCTAGCATTTCTTAGCAAAAGCCCTTACTATCAATAATAGTGATCATTTTTATTGTATTATGGAAAGAGAATATAATTTCAATGACAATAACATATATCAAAATTTCACCTACATACCACATGACAATATTTGATAGGACAATATTTGATAGGCTTAATGGTTGAGATGAAGTGTTCTCCTATTAATAATTTAAGTCAATCACCTCCTCACTCCTTTGGTGTGAAGGATAGGGCATGGACTATATCTATGAACAAATAGTTAGATAATTAGAAGATGATGTGTATATTAAAAATAATTTTCAATCTACATATAGTAAAATTCTCCATTTTCAACCTCCCTATTGCATTTAGGAGATAAGTAGAGTTTATATATAGTAGAGTTAAACTTGAGGTTTATATTTGGCCTTCCTCTTTACTATTATAATATAAATCTTTAGCATACAACTAATTTTTACACCCCTTTTATTTGTAAAAAAAAATATCCATATATTGCTTTGTGTGTTTTGTTCTTACCTTTCCTTTCTAAATGCTTTGGTTTCATGCCTCTTATTTCCTTTCTCACAATTTGCACCACTTTGAGGGTGAAACGACACCACTTTTGATGATGAATAGAGACTTTGTTCATATTTTCCTATGCACATAACCATGTACCCAAGGCCATATTTTATTTGGATGTTAATTTATAATATGATTTCTGCATAAAAAATTACAAACACTTCTATGAAAGGAGAATTCAACAACTCAATGCATCTTATGTGTCCACTTTTTGGCCAATATTGAAAGTCTAGTTTCCAAATATGTAATTTATATTAATACCTAGATAATAAAAATTAATTTTCACTAAGTGTTTCCAAAAACCACTATTCAAAAATCAGTTTTTTAGGACCTTTCATGCCTTGTACGACAACCATAATTTTCAACCTAAAAGAAATTATTTTTTGAGTCCTTTTGAGATATAATTTTTAAGACACATAAGATTGATGAGCATATTTTTTTGTTATCTTTTTTAATATTTTTTTTCTACTAACCCCTTGTGTACGACAAACATAAGTTGACCTAAACTTATCATTTTTTAAATTTTCTTTTTTTCAAAGTGTAAAAATTAACCATATTTTAATGTCATATAATTTGTTTTTCAAAAAATGTAAACAAATGTAAAGTTATTATAAAAATAAGAAAACCTGTCATTTCAGGCTCATGTACCTATTTAATTAGAAATTATTTGAAAAATAGAAAAAATAGTCCAACTGAACTAAAATTTTATATTTTAAATTTACGCAATCATATCTTAGTGTTAAATTTGTGAGAATATTCAATAGAAAACATCTTCCACCAAGAGTGAGCAAAAAGTTCCACTATAAGTAGACTTCACTTCTTGCAATTACTTGTTTAAAGTGTAAGAATATAAGAAATGTGCTAATAAAAAACAAACTATAATAATGTATAAGATAGGTAAAAGATCCATGTAGTGCCCCTCTCCAATAGTTTTTCAAATATATTCATTTGAGAATTTTTGTTATATTAATAAGATAATAAACTCTTTCAAAGACATTAACAACTAGTTTTGATATTTTATCAAATTTTAAAAGATTATTTTACAAATCCAATTTAAAATCTCTTAAAAACTACTATGCTTCTCTATTAATCTAATGCTACTTTCAAAATTATTGATTACTCAACATATATTATAATGACAAAACTATTATATCTCTTAAAAAATTTAAACACTAGTAATATCCTATTGATTTATTTTATCAAAATAATCTAAAAATTAAATTCTCTATTTAAACATAATTTATCTAAAACATATCACTTATTAAATCTGAACTCTAGAAAACATTTGATTTTATTTCTAATATAATTTGGTTGTACTCATTTTGATTTAAATATTTAAAAATATTTATTTTTTCAATTAGAATAAAACCTTATTTTATCTAACTACAAATAAATAATAAAAATAGAACATTATCCCTCAACATATTTCATATTATACATGATAGGACTAGCATTACAGATAATCCTAAATCTATAATTTATTGCTATTTATTTCATGATAAATTGACCTGGATTAAGGACAAGCAACAAAGAATGTCATGGAAGCATTCACACGTGTCATAACAACATAAACAACAACACAAAGCAAATGGAGTGCAGGAAAAAGGATTAAAAAAATATATTAGTTAAAAGTGAAGTCTGCTAATTTTTAAAACAAATTCTTTCAATCCAATTTATTGAAATACAATTCTAACATCCTCTTATATGGAAATCAAACGCTAATTACCTGCTCAAAAAGTAGTTTCGTTCAAATCTACTGCAAAGAAATAATACAAGAAGGATGAATGTGAGTGTGACATGCTAGTCCAACAACTTGAAGAAATAACATCACATCACATGGCTGGCTGAGGGCCTGCACTTGGAGTATTGGTTGAGGAATTTTCCATTAGAATGGTTCGGCGTGATGTGGCCAATCCTGATTTTTTTTTTCTTACATCAAGATTAATTGTACAATAAATTTGTCTATTGAAGGGTTTTCAATCAATTTTATTTGTTTTATTATTTAAAAAAATAAAAATTCTGAAAAATAAAATGGTATGAAGGAATTAGCCTTTATAGTCTTAAATTTAAACTCAAGTTTTTGGAATTAAAATGTGTGAATTTTTAAATCAATGTCTCAAATATACATAAATTAATTTAAAAAAATTAAATTTAAATCTAATATAAATCCTACATCTAAATTTAGTATAGCACCTTCCAATACTTTTACTTACTATTGGAATTTGATGGTCATACCTACGTGTCACCCTTACCTCTTACCTATCATATGAGTGACGGTTTGATCATCTTAATGCCTTTCTGATTGTCAAAAAATTTAATATATGGATAATTTATATAAAATTCTTTTAAATTTATATATTTTTATCAATTTAATTTGTAATACACATTGAATATAATAATTATTTTATTTTTAATAAAGTACTACAAATAATCTAGTTATTATTTTTAGTGGGGGTAGGATGAAGCCATTATGGATGTACCTGGTTGCAAGGGTTTCTTTGGCATTGTGTTCTTGTTATGTGTGCCTACATTGGAGCACACGAGATAGGGGCAATGCCAAGCACAAGAAAGGGTTGCACATATGCTCTCTAGCTCACCTTTATTTTGTAGATAATTCCACACAAATATGTAGAAGATGGGGTTAGGTATCTTCGAAAGATGATGGTGATGGTAGGTCATCAAGCTCTGCCAGGCATATGTGACCCAATATGACTGTCCACAGGGCCAATGCACCATTGGGGTGTAATGACTTTTAGAAGGGTGGTCCTAGCGGTCCTAATATGGCTCCATAGTTTGAAAGGTGGGATGAAGGATTGCTTGGTTCTGTTGATCTGCATTTTATGACTCACTAAAAAATAGAACATGATGTAGGGGCACTCTGGGGTACTCGACAAACATGCATGGTGGTGTGTTGATTTGGTTTTGTGTTACTCAGTTGCAGCTTTAATTGACGATCTCAATTATTGAAGGAAGCTCGGTTGCTGAAAGAACTCGGTGAAACCTTTGGTGCTTGGTGGAACTTGTACTCCGCGATGCCTGTGTTGCTCAATGATTCTTGACATGCTAGGTTGTTTCGCTGGTGCTCGATTATTTCTCTGGCCCTTGATAGTTTTGGTTTACCAACTGGAGTTCTTGGAGATTTGGTTGGCCAACTTGGTGCATTTATTGTTTTTAGCTTTTGTTGTATTCTCCTATGTGGATGTAGAGTCCGACATGGAGAATTAATTGTTTGTAAGGCTATTTGAGAGCTGACTGTTGTTGCATTTAATATTTGTTTGTAGTAGAAGCTAACTTGGCTTAGGAGTTAATTATTTCTTCCATCTGACTTGTGGTTGAGGAAATGTATTTAAGGAGTGTTTGGATAGATGTTTAAGGAGGAAGTAAGTCACTAAGTGTGAAGTATAGATCTGGATCCTATGAGATCTTGAAGATTAGATTGTTAGCTAATAGTTGTAATAGCAAAGCTAGTGGTTTGCATGCTTGGAGACAAGGAGATTGCTTGGTGGCTTGCGAGCTCAAGTTCTGATTAGCCCTAGTGTTTCCATCAGTTGCTAATTATTTCAGAGCTGGACTAGTTGAGAGATTGCAAAAATACTTTTGATTGTATTTGGCCGTAACTTGGAAGGCCCTACAAACGGGCATGTTAATGAAAATTCAGTTGAAAACATTGTCTTGTTGTGTTATTCCAGATTGTGGTGATTAGCTGCATGTTTGGACTATCCTTAATTGGATCCTCCTTACCTATACTGCGTTAGGTGGTATCAGAGCTTGAAGACCTTGAGTGTGTAAATCGATCTCTGAGTTGAGGCTGTTTACACTAGGACCTTGTTGGTGACTTATTGCTTTAGGTTTTAGAAAATCTTGAAGGATGCCTCCAAGAAGTTTGGACCCTAGAGAAATTGCAGATCTCTGTGATGTTTTGGAATCGAAGATTACATAGAAGGTTAAAGCTAATTTTAGATTTGAGATGGAATTGATGAAGAATGATATGATTGTTGAGGTTGTGAGAGGTATTGCTAGTATGCCAAGGAATCTTGGTACTGATGATGGCTATGAGGAAGCTGCTAAAGACTTTGAAGCTGCTGGATCTAGTGGAGATGACCAGAGAGATAGATCTAGTGAAGAAAGAACTGGTCTCTTACATAGATCTAGAGATCGGTTAAGTACTAGTTATCAAATGAAAGTTTCTACTTTCTCTAGTACTTTGACACCTGAGGATTTGATTGATTGGATTGGTAAATTAGAAGATTTCTTTGAACTTGAAGAAATTGAAGATCCTCTTAGAGTAAGATTGGCACATACTAAGTTCAAAGGACATGCTGCTCTTTGGTAGAAAGAATTACAAAGAAATAGAGAAGATGGAGGTGAAATGAAGATCAATCGGTGGAGGTTGATGGTGACTAAATTGAAAGCTAAGTTCATACCTACTGACTATGAGCTTGACTTGTTTAAGAAGTTGCAGAATTTGAAGCAAAAAGATTTTACTCTGGAGGACTATACCAAGGAGTTATATAAGTTGACTATTCGGTTTGGACACAGAGAACTTGGTAAAGAAAAGATAGCTTGGTATGGGAATGGTTTGAGATTCAATATTTAGGATGAGCTTGGCATGCTAAAGATTGACTTGGTTGAAGATGCTCATCAATATTCTCTAAAGGTAGAAGATAAGTTGAAAAGGAGACAACATAGTAATCCCCAAGGGAAGGAGAAAAGTGATCACTCGGTGAAGGATAAACTGATTATTGAAGATGAACCGAAACCTGTGGAATTGAAAAAGAAGATAGGTAAGGTTATCTTTAAGGTTTCTTGTTATAATTGTGGTGAAGAAGGACACCGATCTTTTGAGTGTACACAGAAGAAATTTGGTGACCGAAGGACTGCTGTGGTAAATGAGAACATTCAGAATGAACCTGAATATGAGAACTTGCTAGTTTGGAGAACATTGCTCGGTACAATGGAGGAACCTTGTTAGAGAAGTAATCTGTTCAAAACTCGGTGCAAGTCTGGAGGTAAAATTTGTGATGTAATTTTTGATAGTAGTAGTATTGATAACCTTGTTTCTAAGGACATGGTTTAGAAACTTGGTTTGAAGAGAATGAGACATCCTCATCCTTATAGGATTGGCTGGTTACAAGATGTTCATGCTCTGGAAGTGAGGGAGCAGTGCTTTGTTGATTTTCAATTGGCTAGTATAAGGATCTAGTGTTGTGTGATATTGTGGAGATGAATAGTTGCCATATATTGCTCGGTAGACCTTGGCAATATGATTGCACTAGAGATATGTATGATTGTGTCAAGAATGTGTTTATTGTTGAGAAGAATAACATAAAGCTTTCCTTGATGCCTTTGTTGGATACAACACTCAGTAGGAGAAACCTGAGCTTTGGTAGCCAAGATGAGTTGAGAAATTCTAAAAGGATGGATTAGTATGGAGAACAAGCCTGTGTGTTATCAAGGAAAGATTTGAAAAGATAGAGGTAGCAGAAGTGGAAGACTATGCAAGATAAAGAGTTGAAGGGTTTGTATGTGAAGAACCAGTTCGGGGTTTATGTGCTGAATCCTGAAAGATGTTCTTCCAGCCTATGAGAATATCTTTTCGAACCTGGGGTGTCTAATGCATGGGAATTCTAGGGTACTCGGTAAATTTGCATGGTGGTATGTTGATTTGGTTTTGTGTTACTCAGTTGTAACTTTAACCAATGGTCTCAGCTATTAAAGGAAGCTCGGTTGCTGAAGGAACTCGATGAAACCTCTGGAACTCAGTGGAACTTGTACTCAATGATGCCTATGGTGCTCAGTCGATGTGCTTGCTCAATGATGCCTGTGTTGCTCAGTGATGCTTGGTGTGCTCAATTGTTTGACTAGTGCTCAGTTGTTTCTCTAGGGCTCGGTAGTTCTGGTTTATCGACTGTATTTCTTGGAGATTTGGTTGGCCGACTTGGTGCATTTATTGTTTGTAGCTTTTTTTGTATTCTCCTATGTGGATCTAGAGGCCGATATGGAGAATTAAATGTTTGTAAGGCTACTTGAGAGCCGACTATTGTTGCATTTAATATTTTTTTGTAGTAGAAGCTGACTTGGATTAGGAGTTAATTATTTCTTCCAGCCAACTTTTGGTTGAGAAAATGTATTTAAGGAGTGTTTGGGTAGATGTTTAAGGAGGAAGTAAGTTAGTAAGTGTGAAGTAGGGATATGGATCCTGCGAGATCTTGAAGATCAAATTGCTATCTGATAGTTGTAATAATAGAGCTAGTGGTTTGCATGCTTGGAGACAAGGAGATTTCTTGGAGGCTTGCGAGCTCAAGTTCAAATCTACTTTAGTGTTTCCATCAATTACTAATTATTTCAGAGCTAGAATAGCTGAGAGATTGCATAAATAATTTTGATTGTATTTGGCCCTAATTTGAAAGGCCTTACAAACAGGCATGTTAATGAAAATTCAATTGAAAACATTGTCTTGTGAATTATTCCACATTGTGGTGCTTAGCTGCATGTTTGGACTATCCTTAACTGGATCCTCCTTACCTATACTACGTCAGAACAAAATACCAAAGTATCTTATCCTCTCTTAATCAAAGTATCGTGTATGCTAAGATTGTAAAAAGATCATACGCGCTACTCCAAAGTTCCTTCGTGTCAAGTCTTCACCATGGATAAGCATGGTGGTTGATGTGATTTTCTATTAATCACGAGGGGCCTTGCATTTGCAAACTTGAAAGTGATTTCCGGTCATGCTGGATGTTGGAGCTATCAAAAGATAAATTACATCGAAGTTTTTTTTTCGGATTTTCACGAAATATTGCAAAAGTAAAGGAGAAAGAGTTAAGAGATTCTACTCTACTCCTAAGGGTGATGACAACAATAGACAATACTTTGATGGATAAATCCTTGAATAAACAAGCTCCACTTTTCCACATTGAACTACAACTACGCATGAATTGGTGCAATCTTCGAGGGTTAGTGTAAATGATTTTCATACCACCACGAACACCATCAGAATAAATAATGCTCACAAATGACATAAGTTAAGCATACAAATATGTGGTGTGTAGGATAAATTTTTATGAAGAATTACAATTAGTGAACTGTCAAATGTATGAACCAAAAGGAATTCATCAAAAAACCAACATATTTTTCATTGCAATGACAACACTTTATCTAAAAACTTAATCTAAATGAGGGAATTACGAACCAAAGAAAGCTTCAAGAAACATAAAATAATCACCAAACTTAAATGAAAATTTAATATTCTCAGTAGCCCTTAGCAACAATCTCAAAATTCACTCCTTTACAAATGAGAAGTGAGGCCTTTATATAGGTTCTCAGTTACAATGAGTGGCCTAGATCAAAACAATAATCGATGGCCCATATTTTTCCACGTCATCCATAATTAGGGTTAGGTAAAGGAAAAGAGAATCTACATTAATGCACGAGTCAACTTTGACCAACCAAGAAGAATCGACTACCCTAGTGGGTAATAAATGCCCACCAAACATGCTCATTTATCTTGAGAGTGGGGTGAAATAAATGACCACTATGCACACCCACTATGCATTAAATGCACCATTTTCCTTGAATGGATTATTCTTGTTTCCCTTCCTTAAATGCATTGACTTTGACTTGACGAACCTTGATTAGTTGGTGGACAGCACTGGATGCCATGCTAGAATGCTAGGTGTCGAGCAATACCTTTGATTTCATATTTTTTTGTAACATGGTTCCATCTTTGATTACTTATTTTGAAGCTATGTCCCTATTCCACCTTCCGTGCACCTGCTTGAGACTTCATCCTCTGAAAATGGATCAAACTCCCTCGTTGATGATTAAGTCCTTTTAGAATTTCTTCACATAAAACTTCCTTGGCCTTGTTCTTGAATTTGTGGATTTGAACTTTGATTTTTAAAGTCCTAAACTTTGAATGCTTTGAGTTTAATCACTTGAAACTTGGATGTCTCTAATATCCTAACTGGAGTTGTGGAACTCAAATGTTGTCCTTGAATGTATGTAAATTGAATTCTTCCTCCTGCAAAATGATATAACAAACATAAGAATCATGTAAGGAAGAAGGTATTTATATATTTCATTTCAGACTTGGATGAAAATCAAAGCTCCCAGAATCTAAAATAGCCTCTTCTCATTCTATGAAGAAACTCTTTCTTTGAAAATCTTTCTCTCTCCAACAGTCCTTTGTCTCCATCTTCTCTCTCTAAAAATCACATTTCTCTTCAAGACTTCACACTTCTTGAATTCTCCAAGTTCCGTCTATGGGTACATTCTCAAATGGGTTGGAATTTTCAAAACAAATCCCAAAAAAGTGACTTGTCTTGCATTTTCCAAAAAATTGATCATTTTAGACTTTTTCGCTTTTTTCAATTTTTGTTTCTGAAAATTATTAATTAAATATCAAATTAATCAAATATTTAACTAATATTGCTTTAAACCCCACAAAAAAATTAATTTTAAATTTTCACAATATTAAAAAATAATTCATGAACAACTTTCAATTCTTCCAAGATATTCCCAAAAAGCGATTTTTCCAATTTCGGTCAATTTTTTCACTTCACAATTTTTCTTTCAAAATTTCATTAATTAAATATCAAATAAATTTAATATTTAATGAATTTTAGGTTTAAATCCAAAAAATCATTTTTTATCAGATTTCAACCCTTTTCCAACTTGTATAATTTACTAATTAAATATTATATAAAATTTAATATTTAATTAATATTTATTTCAATTCCAAAAAATTCATTTTCAATTCCGACTTGGACTTGCGAATTTGGATTCTATCGTCACTTATGAATTCCATCATGAGTCAAGGTTATTCGATGTTGACCTCTTCCAAACTTCAAAAAAATCATGCGCAACTTTAACTCCACCATCACAACTTAACTGAAGCATAAAATTTCACTCTTTTCAATGTTTTTGTATTTCAAATACATTTTGATTGAATTGAGGGATTTTATCATTTAACGCTATTGAGCACATGTGGAGCAACACGAAGAATTTCTTAAAATTTATAAAGCTCCAACCTCTCAATGAATTTTAGCATTATTCCTTCGCTGTCAACAAAATGCGCTTGAGCGCGATTTGAGGATTGTGACAGACTTTTACTTGATCTGGAGAATTCCTTCACTGGTCGGAAATCGTGATTGAGCACATTCAGGGCAGTGTGGAGGATTTTTTCTTTTTTTGGAAGTTCCTTTACTATAGAGAATTGGCGCTTGAGCGCGATTGAGGGGTGTCTGTGGACAATATTCTACATTTATCTTTGCACGATCATGCCAAAGCTGCACCTGAGTGCATCTTGGGTGGGTTTGTGGACATTGTACTTTTACATTGTAGGTGTTTCCATTTTGGAAAGGTTCGACTTGTTTTGGACGATCAACGGCTGGAAGTTGTGGAGAGCCCAATGAATACCATTGGTAGCTTGTTGGTCGTCCATCCTACGTGAACATCCAAAGAATTTGATAATCCTTGCCACACATGCCCACTTTATATGTCATTGATTCATCGATACGAGGACCAACCCAAATGAGCGCATCGGCCTGATTTTCTCCGAATTTCGTAGGGGTAAGCAAGACTGTGTAATGAATCACAACCATCCATTGCTTTTTTGACATTTTTCGGTTTTTTGCCATAGATATTTTTTTCACATGAGTCAAAGAGTAAAATATCTCATTGTCTAGAGTCTCCGCTTTTTGTTGTTGGATTTTGCCTATGAATATTTTGCATCACGGGCAGAATTGGCCAATTCAACCTTTTATATTCTTCTTGAACATGTGATTCAAAGTGGAGCACGCCGTAACTTTTTCATTCTACGCTCTTTTCTCCGGATCTTCTCCACGATAAGAATGATCTTATTTATGCTACTTAATGGGTGGTTGCAAGAAGTTGAGTCCCACTTTTGGGCAAAAAGTGGAAGTGTTTTCCCCTTTTTTCAAATTTCCTGTCAATTGATGTCTAAATTTGAGGCACTTAGAGACTGAATCTCAAAAAAATTTAGTATATAAAATATAGCTCTCAGAGTCTATTTTCAAATATGTAATTTATTTAAATACCCACATGGTATAAATTTCTTTTTAATAGGAATGTTTAAAACCCATGTTTTCAAAATGCATGTTTCACGACCATATCATAGCCGTGTATGACCACCATATTTTGATCTAAATAAATGATTTTTTGCAAATTCTTCTAGGGAAATATACCTAAGACACCAAAGATTGATGAGCATATTTTTCCTTATTTTTGTATGGAATATATATTTTTAAATTAATTTTTAATTGACTATAAAATACATTTTTTAAACATCTGGTATGCGACCAACATAATTTGATGAAAATTTAATATTTTTTCAAATTTTTTTAAAAAAAAAATCTTCAAGAGAATTGTATTTAGATTGATGTCATATAATTTATTTTCCAAAATACGTAAAACTAATAAAGTTATTAAAATTTTAGTGAACCTTACTATTTTACATTTAGGTACCACTTTTAACTAATAAATAATTCAAAAATAGTAAAAATAATCATATCACTATGAAATTTACATTTTTGAAAGTAGGACAGCAAGAACTTTAGTGGGTTTTTGTTTCGTAAAAAATACGATCAAAAAGGCCTTTAAAAACTTACGACATGGCAAAAATCTGGCATTCCAGTGCCTAAACCAATTTTTTGGAGGTCAAGGTATAGGCTTGGTTCCACCAAGCCTAAACAAAACCTATTTTAAAATAAAATATATGGTGGATGTGTGTTTCTCGCTCATGTCTTAAGAAACTTGTGCCTGTTATTTAACTTCAAAAAATGGGAACCTATTTTTTAAAACAAAATTCGAAGTGTTAAAATGCACTTTTAATTATTAAAAAAAATAAAATTTAGAAACGAGCACCCATTTTTTGAATTTCGGATCAGACTCCCGAACCTAAATTGGGTGCCCATTTTTTGAAAATGGGTGCTTGTTTCAAGCGACATCTTCCAATTCTACAAGACTTCTACCGAATTGGTACCCAACTTCTTGCACATGCCCTAACATAAGAGCCATCTATTCAGAAAAAGAAGCTACAAATACTGCAAACTAACAAAAGCTAAATCTTTTCAACATTTTCTCTAATGTTGTAGAAAGATATTATCACTTACGTATCTTCAAAATTTTGTTAACACACACCGTTGATTGTATATGAAATACAAGTGGGTCTTGAGCTTCCTTCCCAATTATTTTGTCATTAATCTCCTGTATCATTCCATGGAAGTACGTTATGCCCAACACCAATGCATGCACATGTGTAGCATCAAAAGGCATTGAGAGCTATTACCATTCAATCCATCCAAAATCCTCTCTACTAGATCTGCATCTTCTCCAGTTAAGAAGTGGGCAATGTCTAAAAATGCCTCTTCAACTATAGCTTGCAAATCATGTACTAGTTCAGAGTGACCGAAAGCTTGCCAACAAAATAACTCTCGAGCATTTTCTAAATCCATTAATTTGATATTGTATAATTCTATATTAGAACCAAGAAATTACGATGTGGGCACTTGCACAAATTAATTTTGGGCTGAAGTTTGGTCCCTTTCATGGCTTATTCTCTAGCTAGATTATGGCACTCACTACACAAGTTGGATGTAAAAGGTGGCTTATTTTTCATGGAAGTAGATAGTAGCATTTCCCAAGTAGTTGCATGGCTCCTTGTGAGTCTTTTTGTCACAAATGAAACAAATATGACGAATCCATCCTATGAAAAACTCAAAAAAAAGAAAAAATTAAAAAAGAGCCAGCCTTAGAGGCATTTGGCCTACCAAGATACAAAATATCAAGCACCTGAAATTGAGAACAGATACAAGGAAAAAAATGCAATATTCAGATAATTGATGGATTCGAGAGCAATAATCATAACAAGGTTCTTTCTAGAGAAAGGGAAAATATAAATTGGGAACCGAAAACACTTAGGAATTGCTTCCTTACGAGAAACATGTTGATCATAAATTTCCCCATTCTCATTGTAACAGCCTTATTGTCTATCATCCTTGATAAAAAATCCCAAGGCTCTAGCATTCGCACTATTTTAGCAAAAAAGAAGCACAATACAAAACTTTAGAATGAGCAAAGGGAATGCAAAGTGAATGAGATTATCACCTTACAATGCTCCATTAGACACAGTCTTCATCAACACATTACATGCATTATCATTCCTTATCACAACACCTTGTGCTTTACTGGGCTCCAGTGTTTATATTACTCCAAAAGAGATGGCAGAATTATCTGCAAAAAAATTGCAATAGATTTTCTCAACTGTGAAGAAGCTTGAACACAATTTCAGACCTTGACTCCTTTGACATGCATTCCATCACCACTATTTGTCACCCTAGAATAACCCCAACATAATGCATGCAAAATGTGGAAGCACAAAATAGGGCACGTGGACTGTTCACCCAACTAAGTAAAAATAAATGTGACCTCTTGGATGGTCCAGACTACAGGATTGAATTGGAAGAAGTGCATGGAAGTGATCCGTAGATCTAAAAAATTACACTTCCTTTGCCTCGTGAAACTCCAAATTTCTACATACATGCAAACTTCTTGATATTCGTGTGATCTCTTGTGTAGAAATTTGTGCCTACCCTAATAATCTGACATTGTCGAATCCAGACCAAATGAGATAGCAATAAAACATTTCAAAATATTTTAAATTTATATTTAGCTTAACAAACATGCAACTTACTAAAAGAAGAAGAAAATCTACATACCAATATTGAAGTATGCTGAAATCTAATTAGCTGTTGCGATTTGGTTTAATCACTGTTTAAAATTGGCCTCTCTGCAATAGTTCTCTGCCATGGCAGGAACTAACAACTGCACATCAAATATTTGAGATCATGTAAATACTTACTCCTTGTTTGTGTTGATCTTCATGCCAGTACTGAAAGACACTTTATTGAGGGTGCTTATCCAATTGTCAAGTTGTTGTTTGTCAATTCTTTCCTTGTCTCTATGTTGCTGAAAGGCTTCAACATACGCTCCATTTCCAACATAGCGAAGATGTGAAGGTTTAATGTCATAAAAGATAGGGATGATCTAACTAGAATTTGAATCAAACATTCATAAAAGCTCGTTCAAACACCAAGCAGATTGTGCATATGTTTTGGAGAAAATAGCGATCTAAACAGAGGCACTGCAAATGGTAGATTTAATTGTAGCAGTTAAGGAATCTCCCACCTACAATTCTTGTTCATCAAGAAATGCAATGGTATTCCAGATTGCATACAAGGTATCTTGATGATAATAATAGCTATGAAAGTAAGGTTGTCATATACATTAGCTAGTTCTTATCATTTTCTTCTCACAAAGACATATGCATCATTTTACATATATAGATCATACTTTTGAAAGTATAATGCTATGGAGATTTGTAGATCCATGCAGAATTGAATTTATGAGATTGCAATAAGCTCTAAGGCCTAATAATTAGATGGCCTTAATGTCTATTGACACCTTATCAAATTTAAGGATTTAGAATTTATGGATCACTAAAGACCATGCCATATCGAAGGGACTTGGATGATACCTCCATAAGTAACAAGAGAAATTGACACAAAGCACGGGTCATGCAAATCCCATGGTCTAGTTTGAGATATTGATCAAAATTAACATAATAAATCTTGAAAATTTTTATTTATTTTTTCAAGAAACCAAAATTTCTATAGAAGATATAGTTTCTCTTTCTTCAATAAAATGGAAGAGGGGCCAATTTCAATGTGTGAGAGGTTCTATTGGATAATTGGCTTATTTGTACCTAGATCATTGGAGGCTTACTCCTTGTTGGATAGCTCGTAGAAATTATTTACTAATGGAAGCTACTTGGCTTGAGTTTGGATCTTATTCTTCATTTTCAAGGAAAGGCAATGCTTTGCTCTCATGTTAAATTAGTTTGTTCTATTTTCTATTCTCTTCCTTGGATTTTAGTTAAGCATTTTAATGATATCCTTAGATTTAATAAGAAATTAGATGGATTGAGTTGATTGGATCCATCTTCACCTTTGTTTTGAGATAGTTTATCAAGTTTCTATGTTTTCATGAATGTCAAACCTAATAACAACATGTTTACTTGGGAAAATATAGAATATATGAGCTTGATTTAATTAATGGAATGCAAGGTCAATTTTTGGTTGCAAATTATTGGGTACACAATAAGAGGGTCTCTTCTTCTAAGATAGTTGGGTGGGAGAGAGTTAAGGAGTGAGTTTAATGAGAAGCTACATCTCTACTACTTTCTCCTAACACATTTATTTAGACATCATTGTTTTCCCATTACCGCATTCATTTTTGTTGGTTTTAACTGTCACAATTTGTGAGGCTAAGAGAATGTTGAAGCATACTCTCCAAGAAGTATCAATTTACAACAGAAGAGCAGGCAAGAGTAGACAAAATGTTTTGTTTCTTTTAGTTCTACTTGAAACCATGTGATGTAAAAGAGGGTAACAACATTTTTATAGGACTTGGTGGATGTTCTTATAGAAACATAGAGGATTTAAGTGAAAATATAACACATTGATGGACCATGTCATCGTTTCCTATTTGTTAGAACCTTCAGACTTGTTAGTAAAATACAGAAAGCTGTGAGCGCAGGGTTCAAATGAAGAGAAGCTAGAAAGAGCCATTAGAGTTGCAGGAAAGGTGAATGGACTCTTACAAAAGCTGGTCAATTATGGATTCATCCTTTCTAAAGCCCAAAAATTGGTAGAAGCTAGAGTCATCCATTTAGAAGAGAGAGAGATATAAAGAGATAGATATATAGGGATAGAGAGTGATAGAGAGATGACAAGATAGAGATAGATATAGAGGGAGATATGGGAGAATAAATATGGAGATGTAGATATTAAAATGTATAGGAAGAGGGTGATAGAGAGAGGAGTGGGAGGATGGGAGAAAAATAGATAGACATAAGAGATAGATCAAGAGGTAAAGATAGAAAGAGATCAAGGGAGATACATACAAAGACATTAAGAGGGAGAGATAGAGAGGAAGAGATATTAAGATACATAGATGATAAGATATATTGATACAAAGATAAGGAGATCTAGAGAGGATGAAAGGGAGTAAAAAATAAAGAGACAAATACTTAAATGATCTTTCCATAACTCTACAATGTACCCATTGCACACTAAGGTGTGATTGCTATTATATTTTTAGAGCTTTTTCTGCTAGGCCTACTCAACAGTTCACTTTTCAATTGAAACCAAAGAGAACTTGTGAGACTACAACTAGAACCATTGAGACAAAGATAAAAAGGCCAAGAAAACCAAAAAGGAAATGGGTCCTATTTTTTATGGGCGATGTTTGATTAGGTCACAACATCTAGTGACTCCATGGGTGAAATGTTGCAAACATTTCAAGGATAAAAATTCAATCTGAACTCAAAATATTTGATTTCAATAAATCTTATGTTATCATGAAGAGAGAAAACAAATCCCAAAAGGGGAGGAAAATAATGTATTAGATCAAAAAAACTTTAATTTGTGATTTCCTAGGTGTGTGCAAATGTGTTAATTCCCACTCAACAAGACCACTTAGAACCTCAGAGATTAGTCATGACAAGTTATGTATTCCTCTTGACTCCAAAAGCATACTGTACATTGCCCGGTTGCTAGTTAGACATTCATAGCCTCCATGAAGTTGTTATAATACCCATAGAGATTTCTCTAATTCTAGTGAATTATTCTTTTGAACACCTTTAGAGATTTCTACATATGGGTAGAGTGGACCCACAATAGTGGGTTACACCTTTTTTTCCTGAATGGATACTAAAATGTAGATTTTGAAAAAAACATTCACTTTCAGATGCATATTGTCTCTAAACCGTTACAAATAGGAAGATGAAGTAAATTAGAGTCTTTTACAATTTTCTGTTTAGATTCAAAATATATTTTTATGGTTTTTTTGGAATTGATTTGAATCAAATTTTCTTTCTCCCAAAAAAACTGGTATGTTGCTGAAAACATCATTTTTAAAGAGTGACACTCTTTTCGTAAAGCATAACTTTTTTTCTAAAATAGATAAAAATGTGATTATTTCAACTTTAGGTTTGTAACATCCATATCTAGTGTCCAAAATTGGTTTCATGACTTTATCATTAGTATTTCATAGTTTATTAATGTTTGAAGTTGACTTAACTGTAATTTTGACATACATTCTTTTTGTAACTTGTAACTTGTCGTGTATTTGTCCAATTTCAAGTTGTTTTTTTTATAGAAAGAAGGCTTCAATACCAGATGCATTGTTATTTTTCATAATTTTTTTCTCATCTTTACTATTTTTCCATGAATTATGTCGACCACAAAGGTTTATTTTTGGTAAGAAACCTACATTTGATTGACATACAAAAACATGTACATAATAAAATCAAATTTTATCAAATTTATAACCAGTAGAAAACTCATTCTGAGTATTGTGTCATGCAAATGGGATTGTCTTTGCTATTCCATCTTAGCCCTCTAATTGAGCCCCAAAACCATGAAATCTTTATAAATTTCTTGGCCTTTGTAAAATGGGCCTAATCAGGAGGTTTTTGATAAAAAGTACTTTCAATTGAAACTAATAAGTTTCGATTGAAAGTACACACCAAATTTTGCATGGTTAAAAGATTAACTCATGTACTTAAGTTTAGTTTCTTTTGATCAAAATTTTTAGGGAGTTTCTATCAAAAAGTTACCCGATAGGATTTTTGGGTTTGACACTTTTTGAAGGAAATCCTTCATCCAAAAAAAGTGTAACCCACTATTGTGGGTTCACCCCCCCGCGCACCCCCCCCCCCCCCAAAAAAAAAAAAAAAAAAAAGATAATTATTTTATCTTTCATTTCACTTTTATTTTCTTTCTTTTCTTTTGGCTCATGAGAAGTGAAGCTCACTTTGGGTTAGGAAAATTATAGTGGCACTAAAGCAAGATTTAAAATTTTTCACAAGCCATAACCTCTCTCAAAGAATATAAAATAGACTCGAAGCAATTTTGATTAGGTGTGAAAGATATAGAAATCTCAAAGTTTAAGTGTCTAGACACATTACATGATTAACCTTCTGAATCAAGTCTGCATTCTAACCTTAATGATAAACATAAGAAAGACCACCTCAACTTGTAGGATCTTCGTAAATAGTTATCCAAGAAATAAGATAAACAAGACTTAGTGGAATCTTTGAATGAAGTTATCAATACACATAATATTTTCTCACAAATGAAAACAACCAAACCTTCAGGGTACTTGGGAAAACCAAAACCAAAACCAAAAAAAATGGGAAAGAAAACCAAAACCACCTGAAAAAATTGACTCAGGGAAAAAAAAACCCTGAACTAACAAAGAAAAATTACCTAAACTACAGGCAAACCAAAATCCCATATAGGGAAGGAGAAAACCAATAGGAAACAAACCACAAGGGAAACAAACTAAAAGCCCCTCTAAACTACAAAACAAGCTGAAGGAAAGAACAAAACAAAAGGGAAACCTAGACTAGTTCACAAGGGTCAGCTTCTGGAGGGAAACCTAAGGGAGGAAAGAATGCTCGAGAAACTATCCATTGATGGGAAATAGGACTTCCTCTCCTATCAAATCTTTAAATTGAATTTATTATCTCACAGTATCTCAAAAATCTGATAAGGACCCATCCATAAATTGTCAAACTTATCATGGTCACATTTATTTTCATGGGCCTTATCCCAACAAAGCACTAAAACTAAAATTTAAAAATATTCAACTATTGTGTCGAACCATCTCATTAGGTAACTCTTTGATGCTTTGGAAAATTTTCTAGTGCTTGATCTCTTATCTGTAATGTCCCCGCCAGGGAACCCATAAGGAATCTGGTCTTAAGACCAAAAATTGCAACTAACAACTTTTTTTCCTAATTTAACATCATTATTACTTCACACTTACATTCCTTAAGGTTCCCTTAATGAAAACATTTACTAACATATTTACATTACTTATCCAAATTGAATTTCATTCCTTTCTTTACTTTCACATTTAGAACTTAAGAGATAGGGTAAGAAAATAACATTTCATTTACAATTATATTCCTCACTTCATATCCTAATTTGATCTCTCTTTTCTACACATTGAATAACTTATTCATTACAAATTACATTTTTAACTTTAGCATAATAAACATTTTTTTTTTTCATTGCAACAAAGGAGAGATAGAAAAGATCATTCAACATTACATTGTATATTTACAACTTTGTTCTTTCAAATAATAACCCTTGAAATCAAGCCTAGAACTATCCCTCCCAATTACATTGCTTTTCTTTTCAATTACATCTTCCTGATAATAGATCTCATAATAACAAGTACATGAATGGCCCGAAGGCATTACACCATATCTTTTCATCTTTCCTTTCAAAAATACATAATACAAAATACAAATATCTACATCAATACATAAATTTGAGCACATCCAAATCATGAGCCACGAATAGGACCTTGAAAGATTTTTACCACCCAACCATGTGGAACTGATGAGGTTCCAGCCCCCATGCTAGGAGATAGAACCAAGATACTCACAAGGCCCTAAGCAATCTAAGGCTCAAAAGATAAAGAAATCCAAGACTCAAAAAGAACATAAAATATCATCATACTATAACATAGAGGTCAAGGTACTAGGATACCACCTATGTGAGTGTCATCACACAACCTGTGTATTGGGATCCACCCTGGTAGTTATCCCTGGTCCCAGTACTCCAATCAGGTCTGTGTGGCCATTATTATATTATCTTTCATTATCTTTTAAATCCCCCCTTCCCAGGTTAATTTTTTTTAAGGTTATCACTTTTTACAAACCCACCCATAGGATCATCTGGAAACCACTTTAGGGTTCCAACACCTATGGTAAGCCACTCACTTAAGGTTCCTATTCCCTTACCCCATCACAAGCCACAAATACAAGATGACACTTCCAAGTCCTGTTTCATAGGTTTAAGAGACTCCCCTGTGCACTCAGGCCCTCAGAACGAGTCCTAACCATATCCATATACATAACAGGAACTATTGGAAGAAGGTCTAACACAAGACATCTCAAAATAAATCATAAAACTTTCACATGCCCAAGTAAAACTTTCCCAAGGCTCATTTATAGGTCTAAGGCACCCTCCTATGCACACAGGCCACTGAGACAAGTCCTAGCCTCATAAACTAAACTCAAGTACAAGACAAGTGTAAACACATCATAAATAAACCATATAGCCTTAACAAAACAAGTAACAAACATATATAGGTGATACAAACTTCCGCATGCATAACACAACATCCATCTATGGAAATATCATGAACCTGAAATTTGGTTAAGTCTGAATTTTTTAATAAATCTCAAAATTAGAAGTTGTATCTTAACTCCTATGATTCTAGAACCTATCTCAATCATCTCAGAAGGTAACTAAACCCTTTATACAAGTATAACTTAAAATATAAGTACTTATACTTAAATGTTATAATTGTATAAAGCCCGAATCCTGTTTTCATTGGTTTACACTAGCTCTGTCGGTTGACACTACCTTGCTCGGTTCATATTGGATTGGTCAGTTGATACTGCACTTTTCGGTTAACACTGGACTAGTCGGTTAATACTACATTGGTCAGTTGACACTGCAGTGGTTGATTAACACTGTAGTGGTCGGTTAACACAGCAGTGGTCAGTTAATACTGGACTGGTCGGTCAACACTAAACCAACCTAGCTTGGTTGACACTAAACTAACCTAGCTTGGTTAATACTAAACCGACCTGGCTCGGTTAATACTAAACTAACCTAGAACTACAGAAAATGATTGTCAACTCTAACTTGTGGGTTAAACTAGGCTTTATGGGGACTATGGTTGCCTAATCTGGGCACAACCCATTTGAGATCTCCCAGTTTCCCTTTAGAAACAGCCCATCAATCCATCTTACCTATCTAGAACATCTATTCTAGATCTGGGAAAAGAAAAGTGGTGCAAAAATAAACATGAAACTGTAGGTTTGAAATAGAAGTTATAAAGCCTCAAAAAACTCATGGACATTTTGGATAGGAGAGGAAACACAAGGAGAATGCTAAAGACCCTACAACCTCTAACAAATGCAGAAATAATCATATACATACATTCATGGTAAAATATTTAAACATAATCCTAAACTCCAAATCACTAATACAGGCACAACATATATATATGTAGAACATAATCATTCTAAAATCTGTATAGACAATACAACACACAGAAAACACATTCATACACAAAGAGGAAGAATGGAGATTCTTCCCAGTTTAGACCCTACCTTGGGTCCTATAGAGAATCCTCTTCCCTTGATTGGAGAAACTCTACAAAATCTCAATTCTTGAGTAGATATCCCTCTGGGAATCTTCTTCTGGCAATCAAATCCAAGCAATCGTCACACAGATTTTTTCACCAACTAGAGCCTCACAACTCACAAAAACTTTCACCAAATATTCCTCCAGCAATCAATCACAGACAACTCAAAAGAAAACAAATCTTCCAAAAATTAACATCTTCCTGCACACAAAAATCTTCAAATATTTATCTTCGAACTATGTGGTTGGAGGAGTTGCTTTACGGGAAGCAACTTCCCCAACTTCCATAGTTGGTTTGAAGAATAACCAAATAATTTCCCATAAAGACTTAATCAAAAGTTTTTAATAAAATTAATTAAAACATCTTTTAAATGAAAGCATAACAAGAATAATAGACAAATACCTTTAAAGAAAAAACACATAGCACAATAGGAAAACAAGTAGCCTAACTTCTAGGAGGTTGCGAGTTCTACTCCCTCTTAGACAGCTAATTTTACTACAAAGGCATTTTCCTTTTATTATTACTATGTCTACTTTTTATCAAATACATTTATTAAATATACTTTATTTAACTCACTCTATTTATTTATTATAAATAACATACCATTTACACACATACTAAAAACATACAATTATTATTATTTATATAAGCATGGATATATGCATGTGCACTCACATATACACATACCTATATGCAAACAATTATAACATATTTATAATTATTATACATACAAAATAGATTAATTCTAACTCATAACAAAAACTCAAACCAACATCAAATCAAGTCCATAACATAAACTACATTCTACTTCCCCAACTAGGATAACTTCCTATATAGACTTATAAGTCCATGGGTAACCTCGAGAGTATCTTGGTTAAATCTCCACACATCAACGGTTCGAGGATTTTTAAGGCGCGCTCAGACCTGTGTAGCCAAGTGGAGATGATGCCTAGTACTTGCATCCTGCATCACCAACTGATATGCATATACAAATATATAAATATAAACAGACAGTGGAAAACAAGGAGGGAGAGTGCAACATTATGTGGACCTCCCATAGGAGTAACTACAACTACCCCTCCTCATCCTACACTCACATCAACCAGTGAACATCAAACCATAATAGGGTCAGTAGGGTTAGATTATAATATAAACATCATCATAACACAAATCAATGTAAAATATTTTACTGATAGTTCATTTCTAGCCATTCATCATTAAAATTGTAACTCATTTAATATTTCTAATTAAACTGCAGCAACCAAATATATATGCTCAAATGTCTCATCAAATGCTAACTAAACAATAATCATAGTCCATCATTTTATCCAAAGTGTCAAAGCAAAAGTCCTATCAGTCTAACATAAGAAGATGCTAGAGTGGGCATTACATTATCTCTTCAAATCACAGTAATTGAGTAAAAAATGTATGTATTTTGTCCCCACCTTCCATGTATTCCTGTATAAATTGCAATGTCAAGATCTTCAACCAAATCAGGAAGATTGGATCCTATCCATAAATGAAATCATAGGTAGATGTCCCTATAGAGATCTCAATCCTAATTCTATCCACCCAAAGTACAAATCTCAGTTGTGTGTACCAATCCCTACAATTCTTGTCCAGTAGCTTCTTGATTCCGCTCAACAGGTTCTTGATTGTTAATTCTGCCAATCTATTTCCTTGTGGATAGTAATTTGATGAAAATCTTAGTGTTATCCCATAGTCAAATTACCAATGCAAAACTTCAAAGACTTGAATGTAGAGTCATTGTCGCACACTAGGGTGTGTGGACATCTAAACCTTGTGATGACATTCTCTTCAAGAAACTTGATAACTACTTTTGTCGTGTGGTTTTTGAGTGCTTGGGCTTCTAACCACCAAGAACTTGATAATATGTAGCTTTCAAGATGTACTTGTACTGATAAGTAGGAGATATTTTCCATAGCAAGTCAAATTGTGATATTGCTATTAGGATTCAACTGTGTAGTTTTTTGAGTCAAACTGATTGACCCATGATTCATGAGTAGTGGTTCACATGAAACCATCTCTTATGAGAATGAATGGAACACTTAGCACTCATTGGATCTAGGTGATGCTCACAGAGGTGAAGCACCGAGACTTCCCGAGAGGTCACCCATCCCGGGAGTAATACCAGGATGGGTGACCTCTCGGGACGTCCCGGTGCTTCACCTCTGTGAGCATCACCTAGATCCAATGAGTGCTAAGTGTTCCATTCATTCTCATAAGAGATGGGTTCATGTGAACCACTACTCATGAATCATGGGTCAATGAGTTTGACTAAAAAAACTACACAGTTGAATCCTGATAGCAATATCACATGTACTTGTATTGTCCTAAAGATGGAGGATTAATAGGACCAATAAAATTGAGACCCCACTTTGTGAATGGATTTAGTTCAATCATAGGTTGTAATGACATTGCATGATTTATTTCACACACCATCGCTACTTGATAGGTGTGACAAGTATTCACACGGTCATATGCATCCTTTAACAATGTACACTAGTAATATCCTACCCTTGAAATCTGATGGGCTATAAAAAGTCTTCTTCTTTGGTTGGTTTCATATTTGCTGTAAAAATGATCAATAATATGTTTTTCTTCTTCCTTTCCAACACATCTTAAATAAATTCCATCATTATTATTTATGTATAACATGGCTCCTTGAAGCATGACCTATTGAATTTTTGTTCTTAATGCATGTTTCTATACAAGGTTTAGATGTGAAGGGGACTTATGGTTCAATAGGTACTAAATAATGTCATCATACCACACATTTGGAGATAAATCTTCTAATACATACACTTTTTGCACTAACCTAGGTCTAGTTGTTGCAATTTTCTATGTCAAATATTATCCAAGAACTAACTTCATAGGTTGTATTTCCATGTCGTACTCTTGAATTATGGCCATCCATTTTCCTTCTCTCTCACCGAACTCATTTTGCATCAACAAGGACTTCACTACTGCATCTGGAACTATTGTATATACTTTTCTCCTTAAAATATAATGTCAGAACATAATTATTACCTTTACTAAAGCATAGGCTTGTTTCTCAATATTTGGATATCTTAGTTCTGCATCCTTGAATGTTGAACTCATGAAAGCAATAGGATGCTCATCTTTCTCTTCTGATCTCTAGTTAAGTATAGACACACAAGTATATTCTGAAGCAAATGAATATATGTAGAATGACCTAGTGGAATTTGGATTGACGAAAATAGGGGCATCTACAATATCTTTCTTGATTTTTTCAAATGCCCTCTTTTTTGTAGGTGTCAAATCTAACTTTGCACCTTTTTCAACATATCATTCATCGGCTTGACTATTTTTTCAAATCTAGTTATGAACTTCCTTAGAAGTTGATCTTGCCAAAAATTGATTTCAATTATTTCTAACTAGCTAGCAATCCTGATTTTGAAGTAGGTTTAATGTTTTCAAGATCAATCAAAATTATGCACTTTGGAATTACATATCCCAAAAATTTTCATTCAATAACAATCAAGATGCATTTCTTTGGGTTTAGTAAAATTCCATATCTTTTGCATCTTTGAAAAACTCTTCTCAAATTATTTATATGATCTTTCCTACATCTAGAAAATACTGTAAGATTATCCATATATATATATATATAATGCAATTTACAACTAGATCTTTGAAGGCATAATTAATAGCCTCTAAAAAGTATCTCTAACATTGATCAAACCAAAAGACATTCTTTTGTAAGATAATGTTCCCCACTTGGTCATAGAAGTAGTTTTCAATCTGTCTTCTTCTTCTACCATCACTTGATTATATCTAGAATAACCATCTAGAAATGACATCATCTGTGATCCATTCACAACTTGTATCAATTCATCCAGGGATGGACCAAGATAATTGTTCTTCTCTGAAGCTCTATTAAGATTGTGAAAATCCACACACAATTGTATTTATCTGTTCTTCTTTCTATCAGGAACTACGTTGGCAACCTAGATTGAGTGGCTGACTAGAAAAATTATTCTCACTGAAGTCAACTTCTTCACTTCTATATGTATTAGTAGTTCTAACAATGGATTTATTGGTCTCTAGCTCTTCCTAAAAGGTTTACTACCTCGCTTGAGAAGAATTGTGTGTGTGATGAGGGAAGTATCACAGGTCTTCAAATCTTCATATCCCCATGCAATGACATCTGGGAATTCCCTCATAAGCTTTAAAATATCTTCCTTTTCCCCAAGAGTGTAGACTTTATCAATAAAAACATTCTTAACATTCTCTTCTACTCCTAAATTCATCTTTTCACATTCCCCTCCTTTAGTCATCTGATACTTGAGGGCACTCAATTTATCTTAATAAAAAAATATTTCTAGCTTAATCATCCCCTTGAGAATGCTATTTTTCTTCAAATTCATAATTTTATCAATCTCAAACTATGCTTGTTGTTGTTCTCTTTCATTAATGACTTGAGCTCCGAAGACCCTTGAGCTTTTCATGAAATCAAGGATATGACTATCATCTTCAAACACTTGGAAATGTGTAATGTTGTTAGGAATTGAGGGTACTAAAGTAATCTCTACTATAAATTTCTTCACAAAATCCATGGCCAATGGTTCCAACAAACTTGCAGATTGAGCTAGTGAGTTTACAAATAGATTGCATGTTTGATTTATTCTTTTAACGTTGAAGGCATAAAATATTTCAATCAAGTCCCAAATTTTATTGCAGTAGCTACTTGACCTTTTATCATGATATGTGTACTATTCTTAAATTTTTCTAACCTCTATGTCTGAATCTCCTCTCACATGTAGGATTTTTGCACCCTTTTGCATAGAAAGTACCAATCCAATGACTAACAATTTATATATAGAAATATTGTTTGTGCATGGGAACTGTAACCTATGTTCTTCCAAATAGGTTTCTCTGGTTAGAATGATCAATTCAACACTAGATCCACTTCCTTTTTTTGACTTGGATCCATCAAATGATAGTGTCCATGCTTGACCATCTATTTGCACCTTGGAAGATTCAACCCTCTATTCTTTAATTTCTTTCTTATGTTCTTCAAAAAATTTCCTTTTATCTTCTTGAACTTCTCTACACCATAGCTTTAGAATTACTACTTGAGTGGGATTTTTATAATAATGTAAAAATTAATAACATCCAAATTTTTCAAAAAGAAACACACATTTGAGCATCCAACAATAAGAACATGTACAAATAAGGCATTAAGTATGGAAATATGTGATCTACCTCCAACTTGCAAACATACAAAGAAATGATTAGGAAAAACACATTTGTCCCCATGATGTGATTTCCTTTGCTAGGCTTAGGAAATTATTCATATGTGCCACCAAATTCTAATGTTTTTGATTACAGGAAAAAAAGGTTTTAAAGGGGACCCAAAACCCTATACAAGCTAGAATAAAAGATTAGCGTTAAAGGAAAGTAAAAAGAGATAGGACTGGGGACTAGTCCGCCATAACCAGAACCAACATAAAAACCAAAAAACCAGCAAAAAGCTGATAGAAGGCCAGCACCAGGGACCCAGGGCACTAGACAAACTCCTTGCGAGTTTCGTTAGCTTCCTGCTTCGCCTCAGATATCTTCTTTATTGCGGTGTTGAAGTTAGAGAGCTCTGAGATTCTTTCTTGAATCTTTCTCCTTTTCACAGATCTGGTATGTTTTCCCGGGCCTTACTCTTCCAAGTACTTTGTATTCTCATTAGGTTTCTTGCTAGGGGAGCCAACATCCAACTTAGCTTTAATGGTCATAAAATAGTCCATGGCCGAACCCATAAACTTATTGTTGTCATGCATGTGTTTTTTCATGGCTTTCTCCATCGTTTCCATTCTAGCTTGCATTTCTTGCACTTTTTATCCCCATCAATGTTCATGTTTCCATCTGCAGTTTTCAAACTAGACTCTAGCTTATCTTGCAAAGAATCCACCTTAGCAGAAATGGAGTGATACTTTAAATTTAAATTCTTGATTTCCTAAAAAACCCATTTTAGTAATCGAAAAGACTACATGGAAGCAACCTTAGCAGTTTGGAGAACCCCAAAGGGGGGATCTATTTTATCGTCCATGTCTTCTTTAAGTAGTTGAACATTTCCTTCCTACATATCCACAATTTTAATGAAAGGAATGTTCCAAGAATTGCCAGGAGTATTCACTTTCTCCGCACCAGGTGAAGCCGACTTTGCATTAGGGGAAGTTTTCTCTACGTCTGTAGCATCCTTCTGAATATCTGACACAACCTCCATGACCACTTCCAGATTAGGGTAGATGGGCATGTCATGATCTTCAGAACTGTCATAGTCCACCAAAATGGGCACCTATTGACCACCAACATCCTCCTCATTCTTATCATCCTCATTGTTACTCTTGATTCTAGAGGTATTACCCATCTCCATAGTATTAGTAACCTCTTCTTCAGTGTTATCATTTTCCCCCAAAGCCATTTTTGAGATTGAGGTAGAAGAATAACTATCTTCCCTAGTAGAATCAGCCATGTCATCATAACCTTTCACACTATCAGCAGAGGTATCTATTTCCATACCAACCTCCTTATCCTTTCTTAACTTTTTACCTAAAGGACTCTCCTCTTTAGCGACCATCCCTAATTCTTTTCTTACTCGAACTAGTTTTAGGTGGAGAAATGATAGGGCTAGCATTGACAGTCTTCTTAATATGTTCAACAATTAGAAGAATCAACCCTTCATGAAGAATGGGTTTCTTCTCCTTCCTATGCTCGAAAATACTAAGACGGAGGGACTAAAGAATATAGTAAGGCAAGGACACCCTAATTTTATGACAGAAATGATAGATCAACACAAAATGGTAGGAATGGGCACATTTGAACCTACCGTCTAGGGTAACATATTCTATAATCACCATCATAATCGTCGCCCAGATATTTTTGAATGCAGCAACATCATAGCACCCGCCAAACTCTTTCACCAGAATTTTATTTTCCTCGCTTTTGGGGAAGTGTCAAATGGCCTTTTGTGAGACTTTCTTGTCTTGGTAAAATTTGATGCCCTTAGTACTAAGCCCAGACACCTCAGCAATGAGATCTTCCATAATGTTCACTATGATTCTAGCAATAGTGACAGCCCCATCTCTCCAGGAATCAACAAACAACTTCGTGGCACTACCTTTAGCCCCATGCAGTTGTTCGATGCAGGTAGTAAGACCCCCCTTAGTGAGAATATCCCAGACCTCTGGCATATTTTTCCATTTCACATAGTCCTTAGGATCTTTATGATTAAGCCCTCCACCCATGATCTCAAAGCTAACAATGACAGTCGTAATAACAGAGAAATACCAGTTGTTGAGGTAATAGGCAACTTTGAAGTTAACAAAAGTTAACTCATGTCTGCAATTAGTTCTCTTGGGAAAGTGATGCAGGAGCATCCTGGGTGTAAGAGCAATCTTGCATCACCCAAAAAAATATTTCTATTTTTATTTTCAATAAGGGCTATTTTGTGCAGAGCTGCTATTTATGGAAAGTTACTATTTTTTTGGTAATTTTCGTATGTGTTCAGAATGATCTGATTTCTTTCTTGGAGGTTCATTTTGGTCATATAAGTCTGCCAGTAAAGTTTCATTGCCAGATCAAGTGTATATTGGAAGATATTGAAGATTTTCGGTATTGGCAGCAGGGTACAGAAACTTTGAACTCAATTTTGAAGGCTTTAGAGGCCCCGGATGAGGTCAAAAATTTGGGTGACAAACACTTGCGCCGGTCAAGCCTGTAGAGCGCTTCGTGGAATTTCCGAAATGGGGTTATAATAGCTGATCGGGTCAACTAGTGATGACTTATGGTCTTCGGAAGTTGGACCACCTGAAATGGCGAAAAATAATTTTCTTCAAAATTTCTATTCGGGTTTCAAAGGTTATCTTGAGCCAACTATGATGTAATAAAATGTAAAATAAAATAATTCTAAGTTTGGTCGGCCTTATTGGCTAAAATTCTGGAACCTTCCCAAGCGGTGGAAATTGCCTATATAAGGAAGGCTGTATTATTGTCTTAGGCAGTTCAGAATAGTTCTGGGTAGTAGATCTACGTAATAGTTCGAGGCTTTGTCCTACAGAATATTGTAAGGGAATGCCCATGTGGCTTTGCATATTGTAATTCTGAAAGTTTGTAATTCCACATTTGTGGAGATAATAAGAAGCCAATTTTCTATTCTTGCATATTGTTGTTGTTTCTCTATTTTTGTTATGTGTTTGTGGTATCAAGGGGAACACCCTTCATCAAGTGGTATCAGAGCAGGAGTTCCTGAGTGTGTAAATAGATCACCGACTGTGAGGCAGTTTGCACCAGGACCGTGCTTAGGGTTTCAGTGCGCATCGTGAAAATGCCTCCAGGAAGAGAACGTGGCAGAAGAGCTTGTGCTGTGACACCTGAGGTTAGAGAGCTGCAGAGACAAGTGCGAGCATTGCAAGAAGAGATTCGCAGAAGAATGAATCTTAATGTCAGAGATGAAAGCGAGGATGAAGCCGAAGAAGAATATCAAGAAGGAGAAGCTGAAATTGTGAACCAGGAGGAAGAAAGACTTTTTCAGGCAATTTTCAAGATTGGGAAAAGACCTAAGATTGAGGTTCCTATATTTTCTAGAAATCTTAACCCAGAGGAATTGATCGACTGGATCAATGAATGTGAGGAATATTTTGAGTACGAAGATGTTGAGGATCCTGATAGGGTCAAATTTGTGAAGGCCAGACTGAAAGGTCATGCGAAGATCTGGTGGCAAGAAATTCAATTGGAGTGAAATAGAAGAGGGAAAGATAAAATCACAAGATGGGATCGGATGGTGGATAAATTGAAGTGACAGTTCATTCCTGTTGATTATGAGCTTGACCTACTAAAGAAAATGCAAAGTTTGAAGCAAGCAGGAAGATCTGTTCAGGAGTATACAGAGGAGTTCTATCGACTCCTCATTAGAACAGGCCATGCAGAAGCTGATAAGGAGAAAGTTGCTCGATACCTTAATGGGTTAAGGCCAAGCATTCAGGAGGAGTTGAATCTGGTTCAAATGAACAGTATTAAGGAGGCATACCAGTTTGCCCTAAAAGTAGAGGAAAAGCTGAACAAGAAGTTTGAGAGCAGACAAAATGGAAGAGGTCGTGGTGGAAGATCTGGCGGATGGTCATATGGTGGCCGAAATGAAGATCTGAAAAAGAAGGATGAGGCCAGTAGCAGTCACAATCAGAGAGGAAATAATTCCAATCATTTCCAGGATCAGAGTAATAGAGATCAGAGAGGAAGAGGAAGAGGACAAGGATCTGGAAGAGGAGGCTTCCGTGGAACATGTTTTCACTGTGGAGAAGAAGGTCATAGGGCATTTGAATGTCCTCAGTGCCAAGGCAGAATAGACAAGAGAAATGAAGGCCAGGACAGAATTGCACATGTAGATGAAGATGCTAGATCATCAAATTCTGAAGATGCTGAAAGAGGAGAAATGTTAATTAACATAAGAGTCTTGTTGAGTGGTGAGAATGAACCTGAACAAAGGAGGAGCCTATTTTGCACTCGATGCAAGTGTGAGGGTAAATGTTGTGATGTGATTATCGATAGTGGAAGAACTAAAAATTTGGTGTCAAAAGAGATGGTGACAAAGTTGAAGCTCAAGAGACAGAAACACCCACATCCATATCGGATTGCCTGGGTGCAGGATGACCACAAGGTCATGGTCAGTGAACAGTGCCTGGTAAAGTTCAAGATCGGCGGGTACCAAGATGAGGTACTATGTGATATCATCTCTATGGATGCATGTCATATGTTATTGGGTAGACTGTGGCAGTTTGACAGATGTGCTGTACACGATGGTCATGCGAATACCTATTCCTTGACAAAGGATGGAGTGTGACATAAGCTAAATCCATTGAAGGAGACCGAAGAAAAGGTATGTGGTAATGCAAGAATAACATTTGTTGATGGAAGAAAATTTCTAGATGGTATGAGGCATGAGCATGTGTGTTTTGCTTTAATTCCAAAAGTTGGTAAAGAAGAAGTAGAGGATGTACCTATAGAGGTTGCAGATTTGTTGAATGAGTTTCAGGATATTGTACCTGATAATGTACCTGATGGATTACCACCAGTAAGGAAGATCAGTCATCAGATGGATTTGATTCTAGGAGCCAGTTTGCCAAACAAGGCAGCACATAGAATGACACCAGCAGAAAGTGAAGAGTTGAACAGACAAGTACATGAGTTATTGCAGAAGGGGTTGATTTGAGAGAGTCTGAGTCCCTGTGCTGTACCAACGGTATTAGCACCAAAGAAGAATGGAGAGTGGAGGATATGTATAGATTCCAGAGCAATAAACAAGATCACAATCAAGTATAGGTTTCCATTGCCACGAATGGATGATATTATGGATTGTTTGAGTGGAGCTGTGTATTTCTCGAAGATAGATCTGAAGAGCGAATATCACCAGATTCGGATCAGAAAAGGAGATGAATGGAATACTACCTTCAAGACAAAGGAAGGACTATATGAGTGGTTAGTCATGCCTTTTGGGCTAACCAATGCACCGAGCACTTTCATGCGGCTCATGAACGAGGTTCTGAAAGAATTTCTAGGTAAGTTTGTCATTGTTTACCTAGATGATATTTTGATCTTTAGTAAGACATTGGATGAGCATATGATGCATATTCGTATGGTATTTGAGAAGTTGAGAGAAGAGAAATTGTTGATTAATTTGAAGAAGTGCAGTTTTGTGAAGAAAGAGTTAGTGTATTTGAGATTTGTAGTTTCAGCAAAAGGTCTAAAAATGGACCCAGAGAAGGTACAGGCTATCCTTGAATGGCCTACCCCAAGGAGTGCTACTGAGGTAAGATCTTTTCATGGTCTAGCTAGCTTTTACAAAAAATTTATCAAAAATTTTAGCAGTATTTGTGGACCCTTGACTGAAACAATGAGAGGGGATAGAAAAGAGTTTAAGTGGACTAATGGGGCAGAAAAGATTTTTCAATTGTTAAAACAAAAAGTTACAGAACAACCTGTTTTAGCACTTCCAGATTTTAATAAGGTGTTTCAAGTAGATTGTGATGCTAGTGGTACTGCAATAGGAGCTGTTATGAGCCAAGAAGGTAAACCTGTTGCTTATTTCAGTGAGAAGTTAAATGATGCCAAGAGGAAATATTCTGTTTATGATCAAGAATTTTATGCTATAGTTCAGGCATTAAAGAAGTGGAGACATTATCTACTTCCTAAGGAGTTTGTTTTGTATATTGATCATCAAGCTTTGCAATATTTGAATAGTCAAGGAAAATTGAATCAAAGACATTTAAAATGGGTTGAGTTTTTGCAGAGTTATACATTTGTTTTGAAACACATGAGTGGAAAGTCTAATAGGGTTGCAGATGCTCTTAGCAGAAGGCAACTATTGCTGACAAAAATGTAGATTGAAGTGGTTGGGTTCAAGGAACTCAAAAATTTGTATCCAGAGGATCTTGATTTTGGTGAAGCTTGGAAAGCTTGTACAGAACCTGTTACTCTAGATAGGATGAAATGGTTGGATTTCATCATCTAGGATGATATGCTATTCAGAGGGAGTCAGTTGTGCATTCCATGAAGTTCTATGAGGGAGAATCTCATCAAGGAGAAGCATAGCGGAGGATTGGCTGGACATTTTGGTCATGATAAGACCCTTGCTTTGGTTGGTGAGAATTATTATTGGCCACAATTACAACAAGATGTGAAGAAGTTTGTACAGAGTTGCAGAGTATGTCAGATGGCGAAAGGAGTGAAGTAGAATATAGGGTTGTATCAGCCATTACCTATACCAGAGAAGCCTTGGGAGGATATCAGTATGGACTTTGTTCTTGGTTTACCGAGGACATAGCGGGGACATGATTCAATTTTTGTGGTGGTTGACAGATTTTCAAAGATGACACATTTCATTCCCTGCAAGAAGACTAATGATGTTGTTCATGTAGCGGAATTGTTTTTTAGAGAAGTGGTGAGACTACATGGTTTGCCAAAGACCATAGTTTCAAATCAAGATACTAAGTTTGTTGGATATTTTTGGCGGACATTGTGGAAGAAGTTGAAGACAGATTTGAAGTTCAGTTCATCACATCATCCACAGACTGATGGACAGACAGAGGTGGTGAATAGAAGTTTGGGAAATCTGCTGAGATGTTTGGTTGGAGATAAGCCAACAGGATGGGATTTGATTTTACCACAAGCATAATTTGCATATAATAATTCTATCAACAAGAGCACTAGTAAATCACCATTCCAGATTGTATATGGAAGTAGTCCAAGAAATGCATCTGAATTGAGGAAGATAGATAAAAAAGAAATAAGTAGTGTTGAAGCTGAGAATTTTGTAGAACACTTGAAGAACATCCATGGGGAGGTGAGGAAGCATATTACCAAGATGAACGCACAGTATAAGGCTAAGGTAGATGAGAAAAGGAGGTATAAGGAATTTCAGGTTGGTGATGAAGTCATGGTTCATTTGCGGAAGGAGCGGTTTCCAGTTGGTACATATAACAAGTTGAAAATGAAGAAGTTCAGACCATGTAGGATACTGAAGAAACATGATTCAGGAAATGCATATGAGGTAGAATTGCCTACTGAACTAAATATTTCACCAGTGTTTAACATTTTAGATCTGACAGAGTATCATGAAGGAGGTGTTGAAGATGAGATCACAGCAGCACAGTGGAGTATTCCAGCAACTAGTTCAGACACTAAGGAGATCGAAGATATACTGGACAGTCGTGTTGGCAGAAGCACAAGGAACAGGACATATGAAGAATATCTGGTCAAGTGGAAAGGATGACCTGTTGAAGATTCATCATGGCTGACAAAGGAGGAGGTTAGCCGTCTTGGTTTTCCTCTGTACACCTGAGACGTGACAGGGTCACTTCTCAAATTACCCTGGGTGTCTGATGCAGGAGCATCCTGGGTGTAAGAGCAATCTTGCATCACCCAAAAAAATATTTCTATTTTTATTTTCAATAAGGGCTATTTTGTGCAGAGCTGCTATTTATGGAAAGTTACTATTTTTTTGGTAATTTTCCTATGTGCTCAAAATGATCTGATTTCTTTCTTGGAGGTTCATTTTGGTCATATAAGTCTGCCAGTAAAGTTTCATTGCCAGATCAAGTGTATATTGGAAGATATTGAAGATTTTCGGTATTGGCAGCAGGGTACAGAAACTTTGAACTCAGTTTTGAAGGCTTTAGAGGCCCTGGATGAGGTCAAAAATTTGGGTGATGGGTGCTTGCACTAGCAAGCCTATAGAGTGCTTCGTGGCATTTCTAAAATGGGGCTATAATAGCTGATCGGGTCAACTGGTGATGACTTATGGTCTTCGGAAGTTGGACCACCTGAAATGGCAGAAAATAATTTTCTTCAAAATTTCTGTTTGGGTTTCAAAGGTTATCTTGAGCCAAATATGATGTAATAAAATGTAAAATAAAATAATTCTAAGTTTGGTCGGCCTTATTGGCTAAAATTCTGGAACCTTCCTAGGCGGTGGAAATTGCCTATATAAGGAAGGCTGTATTATTGTCTTAGGCAGTTCAGAATAGTTCTGGGTAGTAGATCTGCATAATAGTTCGAGGCTTTGTCCTACAGAATATTGTAAGGGAATGCCCATGTGGCTTTGCATATTGTAATTCTGAAAGTTTGTAATTCACATTTATGGAGATAATAAGAAGCCAATTTTCTGTTCTTGCATATTGTTGTTGTTTCTCTATTTCTGTTATGTGTTTGTGGTATTAAGGGGAGCACCCTTCATCGGAAAGGTACCACTTTCCATAATCATATTACCATGTTTCTCTAAAATGTGTCTAATCATCATAACTTCTTGAGATACGCCCAATCCACCATTTTACTTTGAGACTTGTCAAAGGCCAACTTGGCTTTCATATCAATGGTGAGATTGTCATAACCGTGGCAATTCACAATATCCTTGGATTTAACCGCAATGTTAGCCAGCTCATCAATGATACAATTCACTTCCCGGTAAATGTGAGATATAATGACTTGCTTAAAGGATCTAATGATAACCCTAGCTTCCTCTATTATCTCCTTAATGGACTGTGATGGTTTAGTCTTATCACTGATGCATCTCAATATGTTCATTGAATCTCCCCTAATCCAAACATTCTGAGACATATTCTTCTTGATAATTTTAAGAGTTTGAAGAAGGGCCATGGCCTCCTCCATGTGGTTGCTTTGCACCCCAATAGGCATCGCCACCACAGCCAGACAGAAAGCCATGTGATTGTGAATGAGACTACCACAACCTATTGGGCCCAGGTTTCCCTTCACAGGACCATCAAAATTTATTTTTATCCATCCTAGCCGAGGTGAAAGCCAGATGGCATTCTCCCTTTGATTTGAGTTTTTATTAGTAGTCCCTGCACTCAAATCACCAGCATTGAAGTCCAGCATCCTGCTAGTCGATAGTTTTTAGTTTTCCTTAATGCTTCTCTTAATCTTCTTAGCAATCACCTTAGGTAGAAGTTCAATATTCCTGAAGACTTTGTCGTTGCATTCTCTCCATAACTGTCATATCACATGAGGGGCTATGATGTTCCATAGGTGCTGATCCATAGGGACCTCAGCTTTTCTCCACTATATGTATAAACTCTCCATGTTGTTGGGGAAAAACCAGTTAATCTACCAGCATTGTAATAAAAGATTCCAAACTTCCCAAGAAAAGCTACAATGAATGGCAAAATGAAAGACCGATTCCTCAGCTTTTTTACACAAGAAGCATCTATTGCTCAAAATCATGCCCCATTTCTAGAGGTTGTCTATAGTAAGAATTTTATTCTGCAAAACCAGCTAGAAAAAAATATTAATTTTAGGAATTGAACTTTTATCCCACACCTGAGCCCAAAAAGGGAGAGGATTCAGTTGTTTCAGTAAAAGCTTAGGACAGGAAGCCATTGTGAAGATACTAGAAGGAAGAATACCCCAAAGAAACTCATCTTCTCTAGATTCCTTAACCTTCGAGATCATAAGATCCAACAATAAAGGCTTTAGTGTTTCATCCACTAAGGAGAGGTCAATCCATGAACCATTCCTCTAGTAGTCCCTAACCCTGGCTCCAAATCTCTGAATGCACTGATTGATGAAAGCTTGAAAAGCAGAGACAGATCTAAGGGGACAACCTTTGATCCAACAATCCTCCCAAAACTGGATCCTTTTTCCATTTCCAAGAAACCACTCAGCCCCTTTAAAAGCCACTTCCTTAGCATTCTGAATACTATTCCAAATGAAAGAACCTTTCACTTTCAAATCCGTTTCCTAAAATTTAGAAATATGGGAGAAAGAGAAGAGATATTTTCTATGGATGATTTCATTCCATTCTCTTTTTTCCCCAAAAATTCTCTAAGTCTGTTTGGCTAGGAGCGCCATATTGGTGACTCTTAGAGGGTGAATTCCCAGCTCCCCCCCACTTTTTTGGAGTACAAACCTTGTCCTAGGAAACTAAGACAAGTCTTTTTTTATCTTCCACTCCCGACCACAAGAATTTTCCTTGAATTTTTTCAATAATATCAGCATGTTTACCAGGTATCTTAAAAAGACTAAGAGCATAGATAGGGAGGCTTTGCAAAGAGGCCTTTAAGAGCTAAATTTTACTTGCTTGACTAAGAAGCGCTCCTTTCCAACCAACCAACTTCCTGTTGAATTTGTCAACAATACCAACCCAAAAGGAGTCTGGAGGTTTGAGACCAAGAGGAAGGCCAAGAAAGGTAGTAGGAAAAAATTCAATTCTGCATCCTATGATTCTGGCAATTCTATACTGCCTATCCTCAGGAGTGTTGATGAAAAATAAAGAGCTCTTATCTTAGTTAATGGATTGGCTTGAACCTAGAGAATAGGTAGAAAGAGATTGTTTGATAGTCTTCACTTCCTGAATAGAGGAGAAACCCATGATGATAGTGTCATCCACAAATTGTTCATGAGAACAAGGACTAGAAGTCAAAGAAGGGGAAAGTCCTTTGAACAGCACAGTAGAGACAATCTTCTAAAGAAGACACCCCAAACATTTAGCCAAGATTGATAAAAGGATAGGAGAAAGAGGATCTCCCCATCTAAGACCCCTGGAGGGTTTGAAAAATCTAGAAGGGGAGCCATTAATCAGAATAGTAGCAGTAGAAGTGCTTATGAGTTGATAAATCAATTTGAGGAATTTGTCACCAAAACCAAAGGATCTCAAAACCTTTATCAACAAGTCCCAGTCCACCCAATCATAAGCCTTCAAAAGATCCAATTTCAGAAGAAAACTAGTGTTAAGAGAGACCTGAGTGGAGTGGATAACCTCATGAACCTTCATAATTGAATCAAGAATCTATCTGCTTGGAACAAAACCACTTTGCTGAGGAGAAATAATATCAGGAAGAATAACCAGCAAACAAGAGGTTAGAACTTTGGATAAAATGTTGTACACAAAATTACATAAGCTAATCGGTCTGAAGGAATCCACCCAATTAGCTCCAGACTTCTTAGGAATTAGAGGAAGAAAGGTCGCATTAATCTCTTTAAGCAAAGATCTAGCTCCAAAGAATTCTTTAACAACATTGCTAATATCCACACCAATAATATGCCAAATTTTTGAAAGAACATAGGGAACCCATCTAGACTCGGGGACTTATCACCTTCGAAAGAGAAGACAACAACCTTGACTTCATCCAGAGAAGGGATAGTAATAAGAGCTTGGTGGTAGCATCATTAACAATGGAAGAAATGGTATCAAGAAGGATATTGTGATTCTCCACATCAAGATTAAGGTCTTTAGAGAGTAGAGAAGAGAAAAAATTAATCATAGCTTCAGAAATATCTTTATCATTGGTGATTTCCCCATCCTCCACTTTAAGTTTGGATATTCTATTAGTATCTCTATGTTTTGAGGTAGATAAAAGAAAGAATCTAGTGTTCTTATCCCCAGCTTTAAGCCAAATAGATTTGGATCTTTGTCTCTAGTATTCTTCCTCCTTGGAAATAATATTATGCATTTTAGCAAGGATTCTCTCCTCTTTATCCCTTAGCTCCACTGTCAGCCTAGAATGTTTGATGGTATTCTAAATAACATCGAGATCCCTTTTAAGCTGAATTTTGGATTTAAAAATGTCACCAAAAACTTCTTTACTCCACACCTTCACATTCAGTTTTACACTAAGAAGTTTCTTGACCACTCTAAACATAGTAGTGCCTTGAATATTAACATTCCGCCAATCTTTGATACGCTTATCCAACTCTGGATGGTCAACCCACATCTTTTCAAACATGAAGGGTGGGTGACCCTTCGTAGTAATTGGATCAACACTAAAACATATCAGGAAGTGATCAGACCCAATCTTCAAAAGGGATGACAGCGAACAACCAAATTTTTTAAGCCAACACCCAGTGATCAGCGCATGATCCAACCTAACTTGGATGAGGTCATGACCAATCCTTCTATTCGACCAAGTAAAATTGACTCCCTGAAGCTCCATATCAAAAAGGGCTTGATTATTAATAAATTCCATAAGCTCAATTCTACCATCTAGATGACTATGATTATCCACCCCTCCAAACTTCTCATTGTCTTTTAAAGGACAATTGAAGTCCCCAATGACCAACCAGGGGAGCTCCTAGAAGGATTTTTTGTGATTTTTAACTTTTTTCTAGAATTGGGATCTACCAGATTTAGAGTTGGGGGCATAAATAGTAGTAGCAATCCATGATCGCAGACCCCTGAACATGATTCTGATTCCAAAAAAAAGCAACCCCTCATGAAGCCCCTTCAGAGCTAAAGCCAACCACCCCATTATTTTTAAAAATTCTAATTTTTTCCACCTTCTCTTTCCCCATCTTAGTTTCTTGAAAAAAAATGATGTCAGGATTGTGGTCTCTTACCAGATTCCTAAGAATGTCTTGCTTGTGAGGGGCATTCAGCCCTCTTATGTTCCACGAGATGAGCTTCATTTCTTAATTGGAGTGCAGACTCCCTAGATAGTAAGTTGCATACCATCCACAATATCCTTTTTGCTTTCTCTTTCTCTGATCTCTTTGTTAGTATATCTACCTTGAGTATTTTTCTAAGATCTAACATTCACTTTTAGCTTGGATCCCCCATCTATTTTACTTCGAGTGGTGATTCCCTTGGAGACCGAAGTGACAGGTTTAGGTTTCTTCTCTTTCTTTTTTTTTCCTTTCCTTTTTAAATAGACCAGGGTCTATTCTCATTAGAGGGATCATCTCTAGCAACAAGATCTTCATCATTGCTTCCCAAAAGAGTATCAGGAGCAGAAGAGGAGTCATCTTCATCAGATTTAACATCTTCAACGATAACTCTATCAATCGAGGATCCTATTTGAGAGACCTCTTCCAAAATATGAACCAGCACCATCATTGGGACCGAGCCATTGTCAGAAAGACCAGCACCCAAGGGATTCTTAGAAGATTCAGAAAAAGCAGGGATCTCCTAGTTACTCTCATTAGAGACAACATCCTTATAGGATATAGCAATCGAATCCGACACATGGGAAACCAATTTATCCATTTCTCCCTCCTCCAACATTAGGATAGAGTTAGAATCCACTTTCTCTATTGATTCTTCCTTTTTACTACTATTGTTTCCTTTAACTTCCTTCCAGACTTGTCTGGTCATCTTTTTAGGTTCCAAGTCTGCTGGCAGAGAAACCTTAGGTATTTTCTTTGGGTAGTGTTTGGCCCAATGACCCATTTTATGACAAACAAAATAGGCAAACGGGAGTGACTCAAAAGTCACCTCCTATTTCCACTGACCCAGTTTAGAGTTGATGTTGATAACTAAGGGAAGATTGTCAAACTGGCTAATATTAACATAGATCCTAGAAAAAACAAGTCTAGACTTGGCCACCATCATAGGATCGACAAAAATGAGTTCTCCTCCAAAAGAGGAAGATAAACCTTTGAAAACCCCGTCATTCCAATATTCTAGGGGAAGCCCAGGAAACCTAACCCAAACAAGGGTTTCCATAAAGAAATTATCTAAATAGTTCTAGTTGGGAACCCATTTGTGAAAAGCCACGGCCATTCTACCAAACATCTAAGGACCCCCACACAACACATAGTCCCGATCTTCCTTATTTGAGAAAGAAAAAGATAGAAAGCCTTTTGGAAGGGCCGTAATATCCACATGGCCTTTCAACACCCATTTTTTCTTAACAAAAGATCTAACCACCTCAATATTAGAACAAGGACCCAAAAACTTACCAACCAATGAGAATTCCATGTCCGAAAAAGATCAATCCACTAGAGAATCAGGAACAAAAATAGCAACTTCTCCTTCTTGAAGAAATACCTTAACCGATTCTTCAGATGCCGTAGTGTTTTCCTCCTTTCTCCCTCCCACTAGATCCGACCATTTTTTCAGACTAAGAGGGTTGACTTCAGCACCAATAGAGCCAAAGATGCCTTTTGACCCCACTTATGGGTTCTTTGAAGAAGTAGCCTCAATGCTCAACACCTTAGAAGTGGGATAGGGACCTTCTCCTAATACAGCTTCACACACAGGTGAAGCCCCATTTGACACTACCTTCGAGGGGGTACCCATGACACCCCTACATGGGGAAGGAATCCCATACCCCAACAAAGAGGGATCTGACACCAGAAATGAAAAATCTAGTACTGGTGAAGAAGGCATCCCTAGGACCATAGGCCCTTCACTAGTATGAGGGCCAGAGCCAACACCAGCAGCCGCACTGCCATGACCCTACCTGTAGTTTGAATCCTCACCTTTCCTACTCAAAATCTCTCCTCTCCTACTCGAATCCTCTTCCATCTCGAATGTTGAGGTTAAATGATTTATCCATTTATTCAATATTGCACCTAAGATGTTACATCATCAATATTCCCTTATGTTACTTTATGATTTAGTTGATTATTATCCCCACACTAAGTAGATATGACTTTGTCCAAATTGAAGTTAAAACTATAGATCTAGTTTCCTAATATGACATATTTGACATTCCATATGCTGCAATTATTTCCACTTAATAACTTCCCTATTGGTTATCAACTCTACTTTAATATTTGTTCCACCCATGCAACTTTGTTAAGGTTACACTTGACCAATTTAAATTAGATTGGTGTACCTTCTTTTCCTCCCTAAGAATGAATCCACTATAATCTTGAACTTATCTTCCAACTAATATACCTCCATTAGCCATCTCTATTATATCTAGGAATTTTTCTATTTGGGCCTTGTCATTTGTAATAATCACAAACTTACATATTACACCCCATGTTTGCTAAGTGATATGCTAGGTTGTTTCCTTCCCTATGCGTGTGTGAGATATATAATGACTCAAATTCATCTAGAAGTTCCCATGCATTTTGAAGTACATGGGGAGTTTATAAATTTGACATATTCTTTATTTAGAGGCATTCATAATTATAAGAGAATCCCCTTCAACATGAATGTGTGTTACACCAATACTTTTTTCAAGAACAAGACCATATAGAAGTGCAAGTGATTCAGCCATATTATTTGTCCCTGGTGGTAGTGAAATTGATTTTTCTACCCTCAATGGCCTTGATGAATCTTGAATGGACACTCCCGCACCTGACACCCTTGGATTACCATGTGAGGCCCCCCATCAAAATTCAATTTGAAAAATGATGGGGTAGGGGGTATCTATTTTATTATATCTCTATTAATTTAATCTTTGAGAGGAATCACGAGAGAGCCTTTAAACAATATGGAGATGCCTTTCCACATTTTTCAGAATAATATCATCCCATGACATGAAAACATAGATGAATAGTTTTTGTATTCTGGACATGTATTTACTTAAGTTCTGACATTAATTTCTCTACACTTATCTAGACCTTTTGAATCGAAGAAGATACTTATCCAAAAATGTGCTTGTTGCGTTCCTACCAAATGGACTAGATGACCACAGTTGGTGTGATGCACCAAATGCATGCAAAGAAAAAATATTTATACTATAGTGTCCATGATTGGAACAAATCCCAAAAAGAGTTAGGCAGAGGCATGGGAAACTCAAGTTTTAATAACATATGTTGCCAACATTGTTGAGAAAGGGGACATTGAAGAAATAAGTGTATTGTTTCATCAAGCTTCTCTCTGCACATCATACAAGTGAAGTAATGTTTTCCTTGCATTTTTTCAATATAGATTTTTATTATTTTAAAGGTAAATTAATTTTATATAATAAATTATCTTGTATCACAAGTTGCAATATATAAGTACCTCTGTTTAATTTATCAACTAAACAAATTAATAATATGCTAAAAGTCGATGCCTCTATATTCAAATGGATTACCCAAAGTTGGGACCTTAGTTGGTCAAATTCTAGATGGCACCTTGTGTTTGAACTTTTTTGGCACTCTCCTATGGAACCTAAGAAAGACTATTTTAAATCGATCCTATTACTTAATAAACTTTTTCTGGGGTTTGTGCTTTCATCTATTAGTTTAGAACTTGTTTATTGTTCAATTTGTGATTGCCATGAATCTTTTGAACATCTTTTCTTTGAGTGTAAATATGCATTTAAAATATGCTCTATATTTCTTAGTAATCCTATCATGAGGAATAGGAGACTAGGTCTGTCTTTGTATGAGATATTGGATGGATCTGCTGAACCCTTCGGCCTTAATATGAATAAATTTTGGTTTTTATTCACAGCTAAAATTTTTTGTTTCTTATGGAAGAAGAGAAATGAAGATGTATTCCAAAACATGAAAAGGGTTCTTACTGAGTGTAATTGTAAATTCACACACTTCTATATCATGTCTTAGGTCTTTGTTGTTTTGGAAGTACCTAAGGAAAAATTCATGAGCCTTGTTAGTGAAGGATCTACATGATCTTGTATAAAGAGGATATTCTATCTACACACTATTTTGACACTTATGATGATATGTTGAACAAGGGAGAATTGGAAAGCCTAAAGAAGTACACTAAAGAAAAATAGATTTACATTGACAAAGAAAACATTTTGATGAAGGAGAAAAGAGAAGTTGGTGGACCTAGCTGGGAGGATGCTGCAAACATACAACCTATGGCTTTTGATACTGATAAGATTGAATGTAGTAACAATATTATAGGGAAATGGGATTGGGCCTAGATAAGTTCTTGATACTCTTTTTGAAAAATCATGTAAATGTTATGTATATTCTCTCATGCGTAGAAGTGTATGTATGAAATAATGAGTAGACAGTATGATATAGAGAGGACATATGACTGTCTCAGTTATAGTTTTTTTATGCTATTTGTATGACAAAATGCTTATGATGATGTATAGAGTTTTACAAACTACTTGAATATATATATATATATAATATATATATATAATATATATATATATATAATATATATATATAATATATATATATTAATATATATATATAATATATATATATATATATATAATATATATATATATATATATATATATATATATATATATATATATATATATATATATATATATATATATATATATATATATATATATATATATATATATATAATGGGTAAAAGTACAAACTTGTGTCACACTTTTATAAAGGAAAAGGACAACAACATTCAAATTTTTCAACTTTAACGACATAAAAGTGACATTTGTGTTTAGAATTTGAAGATGATGTAAACTAATAAAATGTGTAAAATTTGATGAAGTTTATGCTTATAATTTTTTTTTTAAAATTTGAACAAAATTTGTCATAGTTTTCTAATTTTTGAAGTCCATTTTTTCATTGCTGAAATATGCTGAAAATCTAGGGTCTAGTTCACATTAACAAACTATATGCAAAAAATATTCTTTTCCTCTGATTCCATAATATGTTTTAGATGACATGTATAGCTAGTGCATAAAAATGGAAAGATTGGATTTCGGTATATATCTTGTCTGTTATAACTATCCAAAGTCGGTGTTACCTGAAATCAACACTTTTTAGTTCGCATCCAATTTTCCCTATCAAATCTACACCATTTAAAAAAAAAATTATATATTGTTGAAGAGGACTCTCTTTTCTAGTGTTTAATATAAATTTTTTATTTTTCTGACATGATTTGTTATTTTTAATATTTTTCGAACGAGCATGTTCTTAAATGTTAAGATACCTACTTGAAATATTTTGAACTTAAAATATATTATATGAAATCAAAACATGATAAAAATTACATGACCATAATCTTGATTATGAGCTCTACAAAAAGGTATTTTTAGATTTTACAGAAAGGTAAATTTTGATAGAGAATTTAGGTCCAGAAGTGAGAACTTCTGAGAGGCACCCTTTTTTGCTGACAAGGCTACCAAATAGGATTCCACATGGGTCTAGCTGGACCACCTTCCTGCCAGACCATGTATGACCAGACCCATTAGGTGACCAAACACGGTCCCATGCATGGCCAAGCAATTAAATCCGATTTTTCACAATATGATTTTTTTAAAATAAAATTGGTTTTTTTATGGATTTATAATATTATTTTTTTAAAATAAATTTGGTTTTTTTAATAGATTTATAATAGTTTTTTAAAATTTATAAATTATTTTAATTTTATTTGTAAGAGTTAAGTGGTTTTTATCTTTAATTAAGTGATTTTTAATAGTTTTTTTGAAATTTTGAAATTATTTTATTTTTATTTGTAAGAGTTAAGTGGTTTTTAACTTTAATTAAGTGATTTTTAATAGTTTTTAAAAAAAATTAAATTATTTTTATTTTATATTTGAGTATTGTATGTGAAGTTTTGATTTAGTGTTTTTAAGTTAACTAATTTTTTGCTATTTTTCATAGGGCAGTTTACCTGTTTATTGTGTTGCATGCATTGAAACTCTTATTTGATTTTCTTTATTAAGAGGATTTTGACTAGTATTCGATATTCAGGTTTATAGATTTTGGCTCTAAGATTGAATTGGAGGATTGTGAAAGCTTTGGAAAATTTCAAGGTTGTTGGATTGTTCTTTGTACGGTTTCTGTCGAGTGGTGGTTTAAGGTAGGGTTTAAAAAAAAATTTGTAATTATTTTTGGAAAATATTGTTCTCATTGTGTTTCCAAGATAGGTTGATGATTTTGGAGTAATTATATTTTTTTCATTATCCTTGTGAATGATAAATATGTATATATTTTGTTTTCTTATGAGCGTAAGCTTATATATAAATTTGTGAGTTTTTCCATTTAAGTGATTCTTTTATATTTTTCAATTTGAACATTTTTTGCAATGGGAAATAAAAGGAATAGATTAAGAAAATGTGATTGAACAAAGGATGACAAAAAATATCAAACAGAACGTAATCAAGATCAACCTGTTGAAGTTCAAGAAGAACCAATTGATATTCAGGAAGATGCAATTCAAGTAGGGGAACAAATTGGTAGTTCTAGAGGTGAAAATAGATCTTTTGGCATGGGCAATTTGATGGAGATGAATGAGGATTCATTTTTCAGTCAAATTCCATCTGTAGAAATGTTATTTGAAAGTACAATTAAAAGTCATTGCAAAAAACTTTGGGATGAATATTTTGAAAATAAAAGTATGGTTGCAAGAGCTCAATTATTTGTTAGGTTATTCAGGAAAAAACAAATGACTCTTGTTTTGGAGTTGTTGGGTGTTGACAACAAGAAAAACTCAGGAGAAAATGTAAATCAAACAATAGTTAAAAATTTACAAGATGCATTGAACAACTTTAATAACTCAAGTTGAGGAGCTGATTTAAGTGTTGCATGTAGAGAAATTTTGACTACTTTATATAGTAGGAGGTTGACACAGAGAAAACAAGTGCATTCAATTTCTGATTTACTAAATGTATCTACAAGAACTATTCAAAGATATATCAGGAAGAGAAATATGTTAGATGAAAATATTGAAAAAAATTGGGTAAATATTTGTAGGCTTCCTTGAAAAGATAGAATTTTTGAACATGCAAAAAAATAGGTCATTGAATATTGGACCACTCACTCTCATGTTTCTTCTAATAGAGGGGATACAATATAGATGAAAGATGAAGAGACTGGTATGAAAATTGCACATCCAAAACATTTTATAAATACAACACAAAGTGAACTATTTGAAGCATTCAAGAAAGAATTTTCAAATGTGAAAATATGTCAAAGAATGTTTGAGAGGTTGTGCCCTTGCTTTGTATGCATAAATAAGGTTCGTGAAACTTGTTGTTGTCGAAATCATGTTGAGTTTCATCTATATTTGCAATCATATAAAAAAGTTATGGCAGTTCTTGATTCAAATATGGTCATCCCTGGAAGTACGACATAATTTGTGAAGTCTATTTTATGTGATAAATTAGAAGATTCAGATGAGTTCAAAGTACAATGTATAAAGAATGCATACAGTGATTGTGGAGATTTGCATAAATTTCCATTGTAAATTGAGAATATTAATGTTTCAACACTGGTTTTGTGGAAAAGATTTGAATATGAGACATATCAAACAAAGAGCGGAGATGAATCCAAAAAAATTGTATTGAAGGAGAGTGAATTTCCCTACCTTGAGTTTATGACTAGATTTTGTACTCTAATTTATCCACATATCCAACATTGTCATAGTGCACGATGGCAAGCTAAACAGTTTCAAGATTCCAAAGATTGTTTTCCACCTGGTTGTATTCTTTCAATTGTAGATTTCTCGGAGAACTATACATTTGCCCCTCAAAAAGAGCTTCAAGCTCAATATTATCATTCTGATCAGGTTGCAATATTTGTGCAAGTGACCTATAGACATGCACAATATAATTTGGATGGGGTAGAAAGTCTCGATCCAAATGTACGCATTATCATCAAGGAGGTTCATTTCTATATCAGTGATGATAAGGTTCATGATAGAAGCTATGTGGCTCATTGTTTTGCAATGGTTTTTGAAGATATTGCAAATTGTGGGATAAATGTCTCACAACATTGGATTTGGTCTGATGGTTGTGTAGGTATACATGTATAGATACATCAATTTATTTTCATTGTCATTTAATTATTTGTTAAATTATTAAAAGATGACATGTATGTATGTATGTACAACTTAATTTTTGAGGACAATTTAAATCTACAAAAGCATTTAATTGGCTAGCCATGCAACATGCTAGACGCAATGTTAAGTTTTTGTGGAACTTCTTTGAAAGTGGACATGGAAAAGGAGAGCATGATGGAGTAGGAGCATGTGTGAAGTGTGCATTTCACCAACATGAACTTGTAGGTACAAATGGTGCTCAATAGTTAAATATATATGTATATATAAATTTCAAATAATATAATTTTAGCTTAGATCTCCATTTTCTTTAAGTTGATAATTTAGAAATGTACAGGTAACATGATAGAGAATTCAAAGAAAATTATTGAATGGTGTCAAAGTCATTTTTCTCCTCAGGACACCATATACAACAAATGTTATTTTTGGGAAGTGAAAGGTAATTTATATTTTGTTGTAAAATTTTAAATTAAATTTTGATTCCATGTTCATGTTTATCTTTTTATAATTGTTGATCTAAACATGTGCAACTTTCATTTCATATTTGTAACATATATAGACTGATCTAATCCTTACAATTGTCAAACAATTGTTGGTATTAGAAGTTTACATCAATTGATCACTATAGGACAACACAAGCCTCTTTTGATTCAAGTAAGAGAAAAATCATGTTTTTGTGCTCACTGCATTGAGGACAATCCATTGAGTCAATGTGAGAATATTGCAAATGGATATGTTTCACGATGGGATATGAAGGAGTTAATCAAAATGCCTCCTTATGAAGATGATGACATTGACATAAACATTCATGATCCTATATATTCAGCTAATTATGTGCGTGTTTCTGATTTAGTTGTTACAGGTATGTGCACATACATGTTATTTAATTTAATTTTAATTTATCGTATAAGTGATGTTTAATTTTAATAAAATCTATTTGTATCTAGGTGATATTTTTGTTGTAGTTGTGGATCCTGACAATATAGAAAATGTAGATTATTATCTACTAAGATACATGAAAGCAAAATACAAGTTGACAGAACAAACTATAGATGGTGATGGACATAAATATCCAATTGGTTCAGTTGTTATTGAAGGAACCTATTATCAGCAAATAAAGGTTGAAAAAAATGGTGTTCAATTTATTGAATACCAGTCTGGCCAAAAAGTTCTACATTACAGTCACTTGGTTATAGCAACAAAGTTGCAATTCGAGACATTGCCAAAAAGAAAAAATGTCAATCAGAAGTGGAAGTTGTCTATTGAAGAATGTGAAAAACTTTTGGAGATAATAAAAGATAGAGAGGATCCAAACTATATGTATGACGAGCTTTACAACTCTATAAACTTTAGAATTAAGTTCTTTTTGTAGCTCTTGTACTTTCATATATTTGAATGAGCTATAGTTTGAATTTTCATGTTTGAATTTTTTTATGTATGTGTATATGTTAGTTAATTAACTGTATGCTTTGACTAATTAGTTAGTTAATTAAATGTATGCTTTGATTAATGCTTTTGGTAATTAAGCTTTAGTTAATTATGATAGTTATATATTACTTAATTATGTTAGTTACCTAATTATTTTAGTTACTTATGTTAGTTAATTATGTTAGTTAATTATGTTAGTTACTTACTAAATTATATTAGAACTTCTTGAATTATGCTTTGATTAATTAGTTAGTTAATTAAATGTATGCTTTGATTAATTACATCACCTTAACATAATGCATACATAACACATGTATAAAACTAAGTCTAAAAGATGAAATAACACACGAACATATAACAATTAGTTAGTTAATTAAATCCATTCTTTGATTAATTAGTTAGTTAATTAAATCTATTCTTTGATTAATTAGTTAGTTAATTAAATCCATTCTTTGATTAATTAGTTAGCTAATTAAATCCATTCTTTGATTAGTTAGTTAATTAAATGTATGCTTTGATTAAATACATCACCTTAACATAATGTATACTTAACACATGTATAAAACTAAGTCTAAAAGATGAAATAACACACGAACATATAACAAGTAGTTAGTTAATTAATTAGTTAGTTAATTAAATCCATTCTTTGATTAATTAGTTAGCTAATTAAATCCATTATTTGATTAGTTAGTTAATTATGTTAGTTACTAAATTATATTAGAACTACCTAAATTATGCTTTGATTAATTAGGTAGTTAATTAAATGTATGCTTTGATTAGTTACATCACCTTAACATAATGTATACTTAACACATGTATAAAACTAAGTCTAAAAGATGAAGTAACACATGAACATATAACAAGTAGTTAGTTAATTAAATCCAATCTTTGATTAATTAGTTAGTTAGTTAATTAAATCCATTCTTTGATTAATTAGTTAGCTAATTAAATCCATTCTTTGATTAGTTACTTAATTATGTTAGTTACTTACTAAATTATATTGGAACTACCTGAATTATGCTTTGATTAATTAGTTAGTTAATTAAATGTATGCTTTGATTAATTACATAACCTTAACATAATGTATACATAACACATGTATAAAACTAAGTCTAAAAGATGAAATAACACATGAACATATAACATGTAACATGTATAAAATATGTAATATGTAATGTCTGAAATATGTAATGTGATGTATAAAATATGAAATAACATGTACAACCATATACCATGTAATGTAATGTATAAAATATGAAATAACACACAACCATATACCATGTAATGTATAAAATGTCTAAAATGAAATATCTATAAAATGTTATAGCATGTATATATGAAATGTCACATGAAATATCTAAAATAACATGGTCGCTCAACTAGAGCCATGTCCTGATCCGTGACCTGATGCCAGTGCACCTCCTCCTGATGCCGGTGCAACTCCTCCTAATGCTGGTGCACCTCCTCTTGATGCCAGTGCAACTCCTGATGTTGGAGCACCTCCTCCTGATCTCTGTGTATAATAAACACAATATATCACGCATACATACATGTATAATAAATTTTAAATACGTATTATCATAGATAAATTAATTTTGTGAACAAACATCTCAATGTACCTGCGTATCATGATGAATAGGATCGCATGGAGTCTCTAAATCTCCATATGGTGCAACATCGTACATAACCTCCTAGAGTACACACATATATAACATATATTAATCAAATTTCAAATATATGTGTAAGTTTTTTAAATAAATAAAAATTAAATTAAATTATATAAATATACCAAAGTGGCCTCTAATGCTCTCCTGAAAGAGCTCAATCCCGACGACTCTAATGATATAGCCACAGGATCAATCCAGTCATCTGTAAGCAATGTAGTAAAAATTCGATGACCTAGACATGATGAAGTGGCCTGCATGGTCTGATGATTAGCTGTATGTGGTGTCATCTATGGAGGAGCTGTTGATGGTGGTGTAGTCACCTAAGGACATGTTGACGGTGCAGTCTATTGTGGAGGAGCTATCAGTGGTGTAGTTTGCTGCAGAGGAGCTTTTGGTGGTGCAGTCTGCTGCGGAGGAGCTGTCGATGGTGCAATCTATTGTGGAGGAGCTATCGGTGGTGTAGTCATCTGCTACGGACCTTTCGATGGTGTAGTCTGGTGAGAAATGATATATGTCCTCACAAATGATGGAACATCCCTGAGTGAAATCCCACTGAGCATCTGTATGGTCTAATAAGTAGAAAGAAGATCACTAGATAACAATCCACTCATGTGTGGCAACCAGTCTATATCTAATATACTTGCAACCTCCAAGGGAGATGGTATGTCAACTATATCATATAAATCAGCTGCACTAGAAGATGCATCCTGTGTAGGTGAAGGAATGCTCAAACAAGATCGTAACATATATCTCCCCATACAATCAGAGCCTGACATCTCGTGAACCTATGTGGCAATAGTCGCTATACTAGAAAAAACATCCATCCTCACCATCTCATCTGTAACACTCGCTCCTGCCACTTCCAAACCTTTTGGTACAACCAAAAGGTTTGGACCCACCCTTGCCCACTTATTAGCAGGTATAGGGGCATCAAGCACTCTAAACCTATCAGATAATCTCCCTTTCCCTTGCCCAACATAAGTAGGGAAATCTGTATAGTCAACATCAAGGTGCTAATGAAATTCTACAAACAATTTTTTGTAGAAATATAATGGAAACTCATCCTTCTGGGGCCACATATGGTGAGCAGCCAACCATCGAGGATATATAAATGGTCCTACCAAGTCATCCTCACATCTCATAGGCATGTACCCTCTCACCTTCTTCAGGTCTCAATAATGAGGAAACGTCTCCTTCAACATAGGAGTGGAAATAGTTGTATCAATCTCATTGTACTTCATAGTGCCAGTAACACTGCAAGACAAAGAAGTATAGAATCTATCAAGGGTCATAGTATCAAACGGGTTGTATGATTGAACTGTGTCAATCATACACACCAACTCATCTCTAATAGTGTTCACCCTTTCCCTATTAGGAATGCTAGTGGGTGAAGCTAATGTCTGATCCAGAACATGTAGTGCTCGTGTCAATCTCTCAATAGTGTCTGCAAATAGCTTCTATCTAGCCTATGTTTTATCAGCTAATCTATAAGAGGAGCAAGTACTAGTACCACTATCACTACAAGGTCCCCCCCATGAACACTAGGCTCTCCTGAACCAGTTGAACCTCTACCTGATGCCATGTGTAATAGATAAACAAGAAAATATATATAGATCTTTGCAATGTACATACCTAAATTTAAGAAACATACATGTTACGTGCATCTATGTTACAAATTTAAACATGCATACATGTAAACTACAAATTTAAGAAACATACATGTACATACAAATTTAAGATCATCTAGTTTAAAAATGAAATCTATATATACATGTACATACAAATTTAATAAACATGTTAGAAATTTAAGAAACATAAATGTTACGTGCATAGATGAACTAGAAATTTTTAAGAAACATACATGTTACAAATTTAAACGTGCATACATGAACTACAAATTTAAACATACATGTCACTAGGTATAGGTTAAGTTTAGGTTAAGTTTTAACTCCAGTCAATTAATAGGTCTTAATTGGTTAAATATTAGTCACTAGTTAGATCTTAATTGGTTAGGTATTAGGTCCTAATTGGTTTAGACTCTAGAATTTTTGTTTATGTTAGTTTCTAGTGTTACAGTTTAATAGGTCTTAATTGGTTAGGGTTAGCATTTAGTGTTAGTGTTGTTGGGAGTTCCCTTTGATCTTCAACTTGTAGATTTATACTTTGATGGATAACTTTAATATAACTTTGACTCTATGACCACTCCAAAGTCTACAAGGAAGAGGGCCAATTAACAAGGATCAAAAGAGATCCTCCTACACTTTGAGCCTTAATGCTCAAGCAGGTGTACCCTTGATTCGCTTCTTCAAAGGAATCACAAAATATTATAGAACTATACTCCTTACTAACTGATTGAAAGATTTTATCATTTAAATGTGTGTGTGTGTGGTTGATGACAATCAAATACCTCCAAAGGATGGACCGGTTCCTTAACCTAGGGCAAAGAGTCACCCAATTACATACATCAATTGAAGATCTTAAATCAAACACTCCTGGGCTTAGAATAAGTGCTTTTCCTATTACCCCTCTCCCTCTAACACAAGGACATCAGATTCTTACTTGGTTGTAAACTCACTAAACTCACCTAAAAGACTTTAATCTTAACTTTGTTAGGAACTCAGAGATTACTTCAGAATACTCTTTGTTTACCATATGCTAATACACTTTGTGACACTAATATATATGAGCTTAGAACTGAAGCAAGAAGACATACACAAATGCAAGATTGGAACTCAATAGCATTCTCATTAACATATTCAGGATCAATATACAATTAGAGCAACACAAAGATAGGAAAAAGACCCAAAATCCAGCTCCTCTTTCAGTATAATACCATTAACAAATAGGGACCAAAAGAAAGTTTTTGGAACCTGCACTAAGTAAAAAATGCTACAATATATACTCCTTAGTCATCTTGGAAACCCAAAATAGGTTGTAACAAGCTATGGATGACTAGGGTTAGGGTTTCACCCACCAGATCAACTAGAAATGATCACAAATTAAATGCAGGGGTTGAAAACCAGTCAGCCATGCCCGAGAAAGATTTGCACTTATGATAGATCTCTAGGAAAGTACTACAAATCATGGAATTCCAAATTTTTCAACCCTTTTTGGCCACCTGCAACATGTCTCGAGCACAAAAACATAGTACAGACCCCTGCAAAAAATCATGGAACACCCTGGACCACACTGTAACAGCAAGCGCCACTAAACAAATCAAATCTGGCTGTGAAAGAATTCAATTCTGGTCCTTTCTATTGCTAAGAAACCCTCTACAAATTTGAATTTAAATAAGAATGGTCATTTCCAAGTGCCAACAGCAAATCGGCAGTCCTCATTTGAAATAAGGTTAACTTTATATCATGACCGTCAGATCTCTATATTTCACGGGCTTTATGTCCTTAACTCAACCAGATACCCCAGGTTTACCTCTAGTGACCACGTGACAAGGCTTTTTCTTGTTCACAAAATGAAAAAATAACTCACAACTTAACCCCACGAACCGGCGACCAAAGGAACCTAACTCATCCTAGCTACATCTGGCGAATTGGCGAAGACTTTCATCAGTTCGCAAAGAACTTTATTTGTTTGCCAAATAGTTTAGTGATCATGTGAATACACACTTGGTGAATCACCAGTCTTTTATAACTCCGCTACCTTTTCTTCGTGAATGAGTGAAAACCTTTGAAATTATATTGGAATGACCAAACAATTTATTGGGACCGCCAAAAGACTGAGGGAATTTACTGGGCCCACATCAAGAAGATTGATGATTGTCTCATCTTTGCATAGACCTTCAAGATTCCTTCAGATCATGAGACAACTATCAGATGAAGAATCTTACCCTGCTCTAACAACCCTCTTACACTGAGAGAGATCAACGGTTGTCTTAAGATCACAAGTGTCAGAAAAAACTCATCAGATTACACACCGACTGTTGATGCTCTACAGGTGTCAGAACCCACTGATCCTCAAAAAATCTAGCCCCACTAACGGCATGTCCAATCATTCACCCATGGACCAATCACAACTTTCCATATCAGCACACCTGGCATGTGGACCCGCCGCACTTTATCCCCTCTGAGAAAGATTGAATCAACGGTCAGTGCATGATCTTAAACCTCTGACACATCCCATAAGATCATGTGCCCGTCGTTGATTTTCTGACAATGTCAGGACCCTCTAATGCACCCAGAAACTAGGTCCCACTGATAACTACCACTGTATTAATACATGGACCAATCAAATATCACCAACTATGCATACATGTCAACGGACCCACCTGTATTGAAAGGTTACATCATGAAAAGGAATCAACGACCATCGCAAAAGTGCAAGCCTCTGAAAAAACCCTTGTGCTTTCGCGACAACCTTTGGATGAAGATGGTGTTATAAGGCTGGGGCCAGGAAAATATAAGCCAAAACATAGGAAAAATTAAAGCGCAGGACTTAGACTTTAAGGAAAAATTTAGGCGCAGAGGACTTAGGAAAATTAAAGGCCACTGAGGAAAATGAAACCTTTAGTCGCAAGATCGTGTAACATGAAAAAGGTTCATGTGATCATGTGACAAAGGGGGCAACAAATAAGAACATGCATTTTAGAATTTTAAGTGGCCCAAAAAAGTAATGACAAATTAGAACAGGGCCAGGGTTTTTTTTACACCAACGGTTAGTTTTTTCAAAAATTGAACTAAGGGTTTATGCCACAGACCTAAAAGCAACTGCAGAGAGCAGGGGAAAAAAGCTACAACCATGAAATTTTTTGTATGTGCTAAAAGTGGCTCTGTCTGGGGATGTATGCCTCATGTAGGCATAGCAAGGAGCTAGAATCACTGGTTTAAAGCAGACCATCCCACTGGAAAACTGACAACAAAGAGCAACATGACCAAAACCCTATAGACCAGGACAAAACAGGACAGGGGCAAGCAACTTTACAAAATTTACAAAATGTACAAACCTAACTACTATTCATGGAGAATAAAATACCTTCAATTGAAGTATTTCTTCAAGAATTGTCCATGAACGGACAATTCTTGAACATCACCATTTAATTCCTTGACAATGTATGAAATCTTGGCCCCATTTCTCATGAATTAGATATGGCCCTAGCTAGATGGGATCAAATTTACCATGTTTTCCTTTATCCTCCAATCTGGCATTTCAAATTAACACCAAATCACCAGGTTCAAACTTTCTTTCAATAGTTTTCTTATCATACAAATTCTTAACCTACAACTGCAATTTGGCATTTCTTGCAACTAACTCTCTTTTGGTTTCATCTAGCCTAATGAGGTCCCCAATTCTCACTGCATCTCATCATCTATGTCATCATCATATAACTACACAAACTTATACATTTCAACAAATTATTCTGAGGCATCCTTGCATGTATTCCATATACTAGGTCAAATGGTGCACAACCAATTGCCCTCTTCATAGTTACCCTATCAGCCCATAGAGCTAATGGCAGCTTTGAATTCCATGCCCTCTTATTCCTTTCATGAATCCTCTTTAGAATTTTAATCAAACTCTTATTAGTAGATTCTGCCTATCCATTTCCTTGTGGAAGATAAGGTGAAGAATTAGAAATTTGAATTCCCAAACCTTTGCAGAATTCCTTGTATTCAGCAGACCTGAAGCACATTGCATTGTCACTTACTATTCTCTCAGGGCACCCAAACCTTGTAACAATATTATTCAATAGAAAATCAATTACCACCTTGCTAGTTGCATTCCTTGTAGGTATAGCCTCTACCCACTTAGTAAAGTAATCAGTGGCAACTAAGATCCATGAGTGTCCTCCACTTGACTTGTTTGGTATCTCCCAATGAAATCAATTCCCCATTGTTGGAAAGGAGCTTGCACTTCTACTAGTTTTAATGGCACATTATCTAAAAATTTAAGCTTACCAGAGAACCTTTGACAAGCATCACACCTCCTCACCAACTGTTTTGCATCCTTGAAGATTGTGGGCCACCAAAATCCTTCTCTCAAGATTTTATGAGCAGGTAGTCTTACCCATATAATGCCCACCACAAACTCCCTCATGCATTTATTTTAACAACTTGTTAGCCTGATTCTCATCTACACATTTCAAAAGTATGCAATCTAAATTCTTTCTATACAATTTACATTTCACAATTACATACTTGATGGCCTCTAATTTCAATGTCCTCTTCTTATTATCATCCATTCCTGCTGGACATCTCATGTTTCTCAAGTAATAGATGATATATTGATACCAAACACAATCATCCATGTCACATGTATAATCAATCTCAGAATGATTTTCTTGATTTGCATCAAGATTGGATTGAGCCATCAGTTTTTCCAATCCTTGTCCTCTAACCAATTTAGTAATTTGGATATCAATGTTGAATTCTTGGATCCTATTGATCCATCTGCATCTTCTCCCAGACACCTCCTGTTGTGAGAAACTATCTTTCACAGCTGCACTTGGCACAAAAGCAATCACAACTGCCCCCATCAAGTAACACCTAAAAGCCTTGAATGCCTTCACAAGTGCATATGCTTGTTTCTCATTAATGTCATACTTCAATTCAGCAGCCTTCAAAGATTTACCGAAAAATGCAATAGGTTGTTCAAAACCATCCTTATTCTTTTGTAACAAAACTGCAGCAATAGTATGAAAAGATGCAAAGGAAAAGATGTGCATTGTGATACTATAATCAGGTGCCTTAAGCACTGGTGCATCTTTGATAGCTTGCTTGATATTTTTGAAAGCCTCATCAGGCTCACCCTCTCAATTGATTGCAGATCCCTTCTTCAACATCTTAGAAAGAGGTCTAGTAACCTCTGCAAAATTCATCACAACCTCCTTAATAAATTGACCTAACCAAAGAAGGACTGAATTCCTTTAACATTCTTTGGTCTCTAAATTTTATCAATAGCTGCTACCCTCTCAGGGTCAATTCTCACTCCTTGCTTCCCAACTAAGTGGCCAAGAAACCTACCCTCGGTGACATCAAATCCACATTTCCTTGGGTTTAATGAAATGCCATATTCCAAGGCCCTCATAAACATTTTCTCTAAATGAGTATAGTGGTCTTCTTCCTTCTTGGAATAGGCAATTAAATCATCTTGATATACAACAAGGAAATCATTATAAAATCTAAAAAGGCAACATCCATTGCCCTCTAAAAAGTAGCACCAGCATTTGTGAGACCAAAAGGCATTCTCACATAAAGATATGTCCTTCAAGGTGTTGTGAAAGTTGTCTTAAACTATTTTGATTCTTTGACAATTACCTGATTGTAACCAGAGAAACCATCCATCATAGACATCAATTCTAATCTGGTTACTCTCTGCAACATAGCTTCCATATTGGCCAGACAATAGTTATCCTTAATGAGCTGATGTTCAAATTTTTGAAGTCCACACAAAGCCTGATATCACCATTCTTTTTTATCATAGGAACAAGATTTGATAGCCAAGAAGAGTGCCTTATAGGCTTGATAATTCCATAATTCCAGCATCTCTCAGCTTCATTAACTCTTCTTGCATCTTGGGTGCCAAAGTGGGATTGATAGGCCTTTGTTTTTGCTGGAAAGGTTTTAGCATCTTCTTTCAATGGAATAATATGCTGAAAAAAATCTTCCCTATAAACCTTTAGGTCATCATATGACCATGCAAAAACATGCCTGAATTTTCTCAATAATTCAATCAAATATTTTCTCACATTGTGAGACATGTCCCTACCAATGTATACCTTCTTAGGTGTCTCATGTGTTTCAAGATTTATCTCCTCTAGATCAGCATGATCTTCTCTTTTGATATCTTTTTGAACTCTATACTGGTTATCAAAGATAGTTTCCAAGACAACAAGCCCCTTGGGCACCTTGTTAGACCTGAGCTGAATAACCTCATTGCCAAAGACAACCTCTCTTCCTTCTATTGACTCAACCAAAGTTGAACAATCAAATTCCTTACCATGATACTAATCCTCACAATTCATAAACTTCAAGATATCATTATCATCATCAAAAACTTGCCAATTTTCAACATTGTTTGGTATACTAGGCCTAGCCTGAATTTCAACTTTAGAGATACCAATAAATGTAATATCAGTGGATTGATTGCAATATTGGCTAACAAGTCAGCCATCTTATTGTTACTCCTATCCTTCCATTCAATATTGAAGGCATCAAAATGTTCAATCAAATCCCAAACTGCATTCCTATACTATTTTAACCTTTTGTTCTTGGAAGCATATACTGACCTGACTTGGGACACCACCAACTCAAAATCACCAACAACACTTAAGCATTTAATACCATGTTTTTGTGCCAACTTCAATCCTAACAACAATGCCTCATATTTTGCTATATTGGTTGTACAAAAGAAATTCAATGTGAAAGACAATTTGTAGGTGTTTCCATCAGGAGAGATAAGTAAAATACCTACTCCTGCCCCATCCTTGCAATTTGCACCATCAAAGTACATTACCCACAAATCACCCTTCACAGAATTAACACTTACCTCAATAGAGATAAGTGACAAAATAGGTTCCTCTTCATGTATAAGGATCTCTGCCCTAAAAGCATTAATATCAGTATCCACAAAACATGTAGTCTCATTGTCAATACTCCTTTCAATCATGTGGCATACTCTTGGTTCTCGATCAATCTGACAAACTGATCATCAATCTTAAAAGTAGCATAGGACATATCACACTGTAGACTTCCACCCATGGAAGCACTCCATCTTCTAGATAGTAGCATCCCATAATGAGGAGGGATGTCCACCACCAAAACACTCATTGTCAATTCTTTCTCTAGATATGCTGATAGCCTATATGGCATTGCATTGATAGTCCCAATAACTAGTACCTCCCTCTGATCCATTGCATAACATCTACCTTGAACTGTATCAACTTTAAAGCCCAACTTCTCCATGATTTTGAAAGGCATGACAGTATTAGAGGCACCACTATCAATCATACAATTTCTTAGTTCAATTCCATTCACAAGACACTTAAAAAAAAAGGATCAATGTTTTCAAGGCTGCATTGACAGAACTGTCCCAAATATATAGGAGGAATTTGAGATACAATTCCTTGAGTAGCAACACCCTTCAAACTTTATCCTAAGATCCATTGCATGCAACATCATTGTTATGAACATTATCTACCCATGCCATAGCTCTATCTTTGTGTTCAGAGATCCTCAACAATTCTAACAAAGGAACCTTTATTGTAATTTGGGACAATACAGATAACATATAAATAGGAGCAGAGGAAGGAATCTCAATCTGCACTACCTTAGTGTCCTTTTGCTTATCTGATACATTAGGTGTATTGGCCACCCTCATTTTTTCAATCTTAGCCATTATGTTAACTGGCTTCTCAATTTCACTAGAAAAATTTCAACTCCAACTCCCTTAGGCTCACAATTCTTACCTTTTACATTCTTGAATTTCACCATGTGATCACCTTTTGATTTGTTCTCATTAGGCTCTCCAGAGTTGGTACTTTTTATAAACATTCTTGCAGCTTTCTCATTTGTATTCCTTGCCACCATGCCCCTAGTTTTCACTTGGTCAATCATTTCTGTAGTAATCCTATCCATCTCTTCTCTAGAAGGTCTTCTTAAATTTACTGGCTCAGAAGAAGAGTTCATATTACATGTTTTCTTATCAATGTCTTCACCATCAGAAAAAACCTCTTGATGAAAAAGGCCCTAATTGTGTCTCTTCACATTTACATCTACTTCTTCATCAAAATCAGAATCATCTTCATATCCTAGATATGAAGTAGCCATGTTGCATCAACATCATCTTGATCTTCTTCTTGATCTATCTCCTCATCGCCACAATCTTGATTTGTAGCCATAGAATGTGCAACCACACAATGCTTTGTAGAATGAGGGGACTAGCATGCAACACACCAAGGTATGTCCTCCATGACATTTATTGAAGCTTTTTTATAGAGGGTCAGGGACACCTCTGTCATTGTTACCTCTTGCAGTAGGGACAATAGGCCTTGCCATCCTTCCATTGGGTGTTGTAGGGGTAGTTCTGCAATCTATTCTGCTTATTGAAATTGTTGTTGAATTGAGGCCTATCATTGGTAGGAGCACTGATGTTCCTATTTGCAGGTGCCTTAAAATCCTTCAATGCATTGAGCACCTTATCCAATTTGTCTTCTTCTTGCCTCCTAGTTCCAACATTCTTATCATTTTCTTTTTTGTATTTCTTGTCCCCAAACAACTTAGGGTCATCTCTCTTCCCACCCAATTTCCCTGATATCTTCATATTGTTCTCAATATTGATAGCAATCCTAAAAGCATCTCTCAGAGTTACTGGTTCTTTGTCCCTCAAAAAGTATCCCATTTTTCCATCAAATGCATTGAAGTATGTGGTCAGACAGACATTGTCATCTAACTGCATAACTTGGAACAACTTATGCATACCCTTCTAAAATCTCATGTTGAATTCAGCTACAGGACTCATTCTGATTTTTTCCTTATGGTATTGAATTCATTCAACATGAAACTAGCATTAGGCCTATCACCATACTACTCTTTAAAACATCTCTCAAAGGAATCCCAGGTATCAATACATAATGATTGGGAATGTAATTATTATTATGATTAAATGATAGAATAATAGTTATGTTAGGTTTAAGTTCAAGATTAGGATTAGCATTAATGTATCATGGCTATGGTTTGATATGTCATTTAGTGTTACAATTTATATCAAGTTTAGGTTAGCATTAGGGTTAGAGTTTGGTATAAATTTATTATATTAATTAGGTTAGGGTTTAGTGATAAGGTAGGGTTTATGGTCATGGTTACAAGTAGAACTATGGTTAGTATCATGGTTATTAGGGTTATATTTATGCTTTCAGTAAGGAATATAGTTAAGGTTAGGCTTTAATGTGTGGATTAAAATTAGGATTAAGGTTTAGTGTTAGGTTTATTGTTAAGGTAAGCTTTTATATTATGGTTACTATTATGGTTGGGGTTCGGATTTTGATTAGGATTATAATTAGGGTGAGGATTTACATCACAGTTGGTATTATGGAACTATTAA